>JRUC01000377.1:0-22969 GCA_000806385.1 Leptographium procerum
ATTTAATAAGCACCCCGGCCGAATCACTGTATTTGCTCACAGTCTCGTACATGGTACATAGGCTGTCCGCAGTTCAAACATCCTGTGCACAGACGGTAGAAGATTAGACGTAGATGAGAGACGAGAAATGGAAGCGCAGCGAAGGAAAAATAACAGGGCAAGTAGCTGCAATATATATAAAGTGTTATTCTCTTCTTTACTTTGCAAGGGGCCTTTTTCCAGCTCCCTGCTCACTTGTGTTGCCGCCTGCCGCTGCTGCTGCTGCTACTATAGAAAGGTCTTCCCCTTGTTCTCGATACCATCTGTTCCTCTTCGAGTCTGAAAGTATCATCCCCGCTCGCCGCCACTTGCTGATCGCGCGCATGCCTCCTTGCTTGCATGCCCCCCGCCCCCTGATATGCATTGTGTTTTCGTCTTTGATGAGCAAGATTTTGCTTCTTTTATTTTATGGTATTTTCCAGTGTTCGATGAGCATCCTGCGGCCCGCGCCTGCGTGGCTTGCGTGGTCTGCGTGATTTGCGTGATTTACATGACTTGTGTGAGACGAGCAGCGGTTTTATCGGTGAACTGTCGGTCAGTCCGCTTAGGCCAGGCCCTTGCTGACCGTCTTCAGCACGGTGTCGTACTCAATGTCGTCAGTGTCGTTTGCCTGGAGCTCGACAGCAATGCCCGTCAGAGCCCGCTTCAAGGCCTCCTTGGACGAGGCGTACACCATCTTGGCCTTGATCGGCGCATCATCGGGCGACCAGGCAAGGAATGTCAGCTTGTTCCGCACACCCTCGCCGGAAGACAGGCTGTACTCGAAGTCGTAGACGGCGTATCTGGGGCCCTTGCCAACAGCGCCCTGCAGAGTCGTACGTTAGACAGGACATTGGGAGGCGGGAAGAGGGAAACCCCGAGGAAAAAGGGGGCGTGCGCCAAATGCAACTAACCGTCTTGCTCTTTGTGGTCGCGTTGATGAGCTTTTCGCGGAAGACTTCCCAGTCCTTGTCGCCTGACGCCTCCTCGATCACAATCTCCTTGTCGCCATCTGACAGCTTGAAGATGATGAACTTGTACTTCTTGCTAAGCTTCAGGTCGTTGTAGGCGCTCACGCATTCCTGCGAGACGGATGCTCTGGGCCAATGTTAAATTCAGTAGAGGGACGGAGGAAGCAACCAGCAGCGACTGCGAATGGATGAATTCGGCGTTGGGGAGAATTGGTGATCGGAAGCTTGCTTACCCGGATTGGGACTAGACAATGGTCAGAGGAGGAACAGCAGGAGCTCTAGGACGCTCAGAAAGGAAGGGAGAAGCTGTGTTAGGCGATCGCAGACATACCATTGTGAAATGAGAGGTCGGAAGAGAAAGGGAGATTTGCTACAAGGTAACAAAGATGGTCTGCAGCAATCGCAAGATGTCAGCATAGCGAACGAGATTGGGAGAAGCTGTAAGCGGAGAATCGCGGAAGCACAAAGCAACCAGCAGGGCGCATGACAGCCCCTGTTGACAACCAAGATATCCTCATCTCCCCTTCCCATCTCCAAACCGCCTGAGATGGCCGAAAGGGCGGAGAGCATACATCCATTTAGCGAGAAACGCGTCGTGGGAGCAGCCGGTCAAAGGATGAGGGAAGTGTGAGAGAGAAATAGCCGAGCACAGGAGCAGATGCGAGAGGTAATACGACTGGGGGGGGAGTAGGAGGAATCAAACATACCAGGCGTTGCTTGTTGAGGGAGGAAATTGTAGTGTCCTCGGCGCAAAGAATGGATTTGCAGAGTGATGAAAGGGAGAGGGGGGGGGTGCAGAGATGGAATAGAGCAGAAAAACTTTGGTTTTGAGAAAGGGGAGAAGGGAGCGGAGGAGGGGATGAGCAGTGGTGGAGGTGAATGGTGGCTTGGATTTTGGTGGTGGCAGTGGCGGCCGTGGTTGTGGTTGTAGTGGGGAACAGTGTCTCACTGCTGACGAAGGAGGGACAGAGGGGAGAGACTTACGCAAGAGGGGCCTGTTCGTGCAAGTTACTTGAGATATGCGGGTGTGTCCTGTGTCTGGCGGGGTTGCCTGGACGATAGAGAGCTGAGGGTTTGTACTCCGTGTGGGCGGTCTGTTTCTGTGGGTGGCAGCGCACTGTTTTCAGTCACGCAACGGGAGCTGATAGCTTATCTGTTGTCAAAACGGTCCGAAACGGAGAAAGAAAAACGTTTCTCTAAATATCTGACGGGGCAGCTCCCCCAGACATCTTACTTATAGCTGCTAAAAACCTCCTCTCATCGATCGTAAAATTACCCCGAAAAGCCGTTGCCTGAAGTCTTTCGCACACCAAAGTTAGGCAGCGAAATTTCGGGAATTAGGCAGCGACAGACTCTTGCGGCAAACATCAGCACGTTCGTGACCGTTCTCTCGGCGGGCTACTATGAGACCGCCAATCCCCTATTATGCCTGGATTAGTATCAGGCCGTGTCGTCAAGTCAGCCCAAGACTTCAAATCGGGTGATATTGTTCATCGCATCTTTACATGCGTCCGAAGTACGAGCACGAGTGCGAGCATACACAACGCATGATTCACTGACACATGTGATGGGCACACGCACCTCTTGCCACTTGGGAGAGGCATTCGAAAGGTACAGAGGAAATCTGAGGCATTCGAGACACTCTACTCGTAGGCATTCTAAACACTCAAGCAAAACCCCCCTGAACGCCAGTTTTATAGAGAGGAGATTACTATAAACAAAGAGAGGGGAAAAAGAGAGAGGAAAAAAAAGGGAAAAAAAGAAAGGTCATACACATTGCTGTTGTTGTTTGTTAGTGTGAGGTTCCATCGCCATTTCCCGCCGGTCGAGAACTCCAAAAGCCAGATAGATAGATGCGCTCTCATCATCTACCTCACCGATTTATATAAAATATTTTTTTTATCCCAGCCACAAAGATAGAGACACCGCAACGTTTTTTTTTAATGGTACACGCAAGTAAACAATCAAAATGAAAATGGAAAAAAGGGAAGAGGAAAAAGGGTAAAGGGAAAAAGAGCACGGACATGGGGAGCTTTTTGCACGTGAGGGTTTCGTCAATCAGTCAGAAATTGGGCTATGGGCCCATTTTACATCATGCCGCCCATGCCACCCATGCCACCCATGCCGCCCATGCCGCCGGGCATGGCCGGGCCCTTCTCCTCTGGCGCGTCGACGATGGCGACTTCGCTAGTGCCCAGCAGCGAGGCCACGCCACTGGCATCGGTCAGGCCGGTGCGGACGACCTTGAGGGGGTCGAGGATGCCGGCCTGGATCATGTCGACGTACTCGCCCTTGGAGCTGTCGAAACCCTTGTTGAAGTCGGTGCCATACTCATCCATCAGCTTGCCGACGATGACGGAGCCCTCGAGCCCGGCGTTCTCGATGATGGTGCGGGCGGGGCGGGTGATGGCATTCTTGACAATGGTCACGCCCAGCTGCTGGTCAAAGTTGGCGGGCTTGATGTCGTTGAGGGCCTGGCTGGCCGCCTTGATCAGGGCGGTGCCACCGCCGGGCAGGATGCCCTCCTCAACAGCAGCGCGGGTGGCGTTGAGGGCGTCGACGAAGCGGTCCTTCTTCTCGCCGACCTCAACCTCGGAGCTGCCGCCGACCTTGATGACGGCAACGCCGCCCGACAGCTTGGCCAGGCGCTCCTGCAGCTTCTCCTTCTCGTAGTCGGTGGTGGTAGGGTCGTTGATGACGCCGCGGATCTGCTCGCAGCGCTGGGAGATGGAGTCCTTGGAGCCCTCGCCGTTGAGCATGATGGTGTCCTCCTTGGTGATGGTGATGGAGCCGACAGAGCCGAGCAGCTCGGGCGTGGCCTTCTCCAGCTTGACGTCGAGCTCCTCGGAGAAGACGGTGCCGTTGCTCAGGATGGCAATGTCGCCGAGGATGGACTTGCGGTTGTCGCCGAAGCCGGGCGCCTTGATGGCAGCGACCTGCAGCTGGCCACGCAGCTTGTTGAGGATGCACACGGCCAGGGCCTCGCCGTCAATGTCCTCGGCGATGATGACCAGTGGGCGGCGCTGCTGGGTGGAGATCTCGAGGGCGGGGATGATGTCCTGCACGGCTGAGATCTTCTTCTCGGATAGCAGCAGCAGCGGCTTCTCGAACTCGACCTTCTGCGACTTGGCGTCGGTGATAAAATACGGCGACACGAAGCCGCGGTCGAAGCGCATGCCCTCGGTGACCTCGAGCTCGTCGGCGACGGTCTTGCCCTCCTTGACAGTGATGACGCCCTCCTTGCCGACCTTCTCCATGGCGCTGGCGATCAGCTCGCCGATGTGGGTGTCGCCGTTGGCGCTGATGGTGGCCACCTGGGCGATCTCGGCGCTGGTCGTGATGTCGCGCTTCTGCTTCTGCAGGAACTCGACCACGGCCTCGACGGCTGCCTGGATACCCCGGCGGAGGTCCATGGGGTTGCAGCCAGCGGCCACGTTCTTGACCGTCTCGGAGAAGATGCTGCGGGCGAGCACAGTGGCCGTGGTGGTGCCGTCACCGGCGACCTCGTTAGTCTTGGAGGCGACATCCTGGATCAACCGCGCGCCGAGGTTCTCGAACTTGTCCTTGAGCGTGATGCTCTTGGCGACCGTCACACCGTCTGGGAGGAATTAGTGAATGGACAAATGGGGACGAACACAGCTCCCAGGTAGAACATAACGTGAAGAAAAAGCAAAAGAGCACATACCCTTGGTGATCTTGGGCGAGCCGAAGCTGGATTCGATCAGGACGTTGCGTCCCTTGGGGCCGAGCGTGGTGGCAACAGCCTTGGCCAGGGTCTCGACGCCGGCAAGCAGGGATGCGCGAGCCTCAACGCCGAATTTGATCTCCTGTTGCCATGGTCAGCAATTGTGGGAGGGAAAGTCGGTGAACGTTTGTAGACGTCGGCTGCTGAGGGCGAGTTAACCCACCTTGTGAGCGAACCGACGCTGCTGCATGGACAGGCCGGTAGAGGATCGGAGGCTGGCGGCACTCGACAGAGCCGAGGCTCTTGCCCGGGAAGTCAGGGCTCTCTGCATTTTGTGGGGTTGTCGGGGAAGAAAAAGACGAGGAGGAGGAGGATTTATGTGGCGGGACGACAACAGCAAAAACTCCAGAGAGTCAGTCGAGAAGGAGACACAGAATTGTGCAAAGGGGGGAAGAGGAAGAGGTGAGGTAGGGGAAGGGGAGGAGAAGGGAAAAAAAGGAAGAGCAGAAAGAAGAGAGCACAAAATTCTGGAGAAGCTCATCGACAAGAGAGAAAAAAAAAAGCACCTCGGGCATAATTGGACGTCTCGGATTGGCTAAGCTCTATTCAGCCTAGTATGTCCGCAGTCCAGCATCTTCTCCAAACAGCCATACATTCTACGCACTTCTACGGGGGAGGGCAGGCCCCACCTAGACGCCGTAAAGACGGAGTATCTTGTATTACATAATCTCGACTGCCGGCTAACTTTTGACGGCAACTTGTTTGCAGCCTTCCTCCTGTCCCGCCCTCCCCTCACCCGCATCAGGCCATCAGGCCATCAGGCCAGCTCCAACAAGCCCTTGGGACGCAGCTGGTCTTCGGTCCACGTCCAAAGCTTCTCGGACAGCTGAGCATCCTGGCCAAGGGCGCTCGGCCGGCCCATCTTGGCGTAGGGCACGACGTAGCCGCCGGACTGGGAGCGCGGAAAGGCCGGGCTGGCGGCAGCCCACAACGACGACAGAGCGCCGGTAGTCTCGGTGGCCAGAAGCCCGAGGCAGACGCCGAAGGATGCGATGCCTTGGCGAATGAAGGCCGGGCCAAAGCTCTCGGCGTCGGTGAGCAGGCCCGTCTTGATGACGCCCGGGTGGACGGAGGCAGTCCAGATCTCGCCCGGCCGCTCGGGCCCGTATAGCGCGTTGAGATGTAAGGCGTGCAGCACGTTGGCCAGCTTGGACTGGCCGTAGCGCGTGCGGCCGTTGTCGGACTGGAGCGCGGTGTCGGCGAAGTGGATGCCGTCCTTGGGCGCAAAGTGCACGTGGCCGGTGGAGGAGAGGTTGACGATGCGGACGTCGCCGGGCATTCCGTTGGCGGCAGTTCGCTGCAGCAGCGGTAGGAGGTGGTAGGTTAAGAGCCAGTGGGAGAGGTAGTTGGTCTAGATGTGAGCGGGAGGGCTGCTTGATGAAGAAAAAAAAGAAAAAAAAGAAAAAAAAAAGAAAGGGAGAAAAAAAAGTCTCACCTGGAACTGGCCCTCGAAGCCGTCCTCGGTGATGGAAAAGGCGGTGCCCATAACGCCGGCATTGTTGATTCTGTGCTCGTCAGCACGTTTTGTATTGTTATATAAAACTGCTGCTGCTGCTGCTGCTGCTGTTGGGCCGCTAAAGACCGGGGCCAGATCTACTCACAGTCCGTGCAGCTGCGACTCCTGGGCAGTGATCTTCTTCGCTGCTGCGAGGATGCTAGAGAAGCGCAGGAGGTCCATCTCCAGAAAGCGGATGTCGGCGGCGGGTAAGTTCTTCTGCAGCTCCGCGATGGTCTCCTGGGCCTTCTTCTCGGAGCGCGCACCCATGTAGACGCGGGCGCCCTTGCTGGCGAGACCGGCGACGGTAGACCTCCCACTGGAAGCCGTGTTAGCTAGAATGACAAGAGAGGGAGATAGAAAAGAGAAAAAGGGGAAAAAAATGATCTGGGATTGGAGAGTTCCACTACTTGCATTCCATTATTTCCACCCGTGACGAGAAACACCTTGCCCTGCAGGCTTGGCAGCGATTCGGCCGAGAACAACGGCATCTTCAGGGGACGCTTTCACTGAGAGATATAAGAGTAGAGGGAATTGAAAGATTTGCTTCTATGCTATGACGATTCTGTGTTTCGCTGTGCCTGGTAAGAAGGTTGAACGAAGTCTGGGAGCAATCTCTCACTTGTTTTTCCGAGGGCAGACGACGTGTTCTTAAATACATCCCATCCCGTCCATGGTCCCAGACAGCTGCCCCTCACACATGCCACAGAAGATGTCACAGGCTAGTTTCCGCGCCCGGCCGCAGCAACGGCGATCTCTTCAAACGAGCTCTCCGGTGAGGTGTGCGTATTGCTACCCGCTAGCGTCCGCAAATTGTCCGCAAAAGTCCGCATCATGTGACCTGGATAGAAGTACATTGGAACGGCACCTCGCAGCCTCATGACCTGGCCCGACGAACTTTACCAATCTCCCCAAGCTGTCGGCTCGCAGTACACTTCTTCCCCCGTCATCTCTTTTGCCCTTTCGTCCTTTCACTCTTCCTCGCCCTCTTTCTTCGGCCTCAGATGGCCAGTCCGCAGAGTCTTGCCCGCCTGGCCTGCTCAACCTGTCGCCGGCAGAAGCGCAGATGCACGCGCGAGCGGCCTACGTGCGAGCTCTGCCGTAGAGCACGGCGGCGGTGCCAGTACCCGGCCGAAGAGCTGCTCGATGGGTCCGGCAATGAAAACGGCAGCAGCACCAGCAGGACCAGCCGGGAGACTGAGGCTACGCCGAGCAGCACTATCGCGCCGTCCTCATCGTCGTCGTCGTCGTCGTCAACTGGGCTCCAGCTCCAGACCCAGCCTGTTCGTCGTGACGCGGCCACCATGCTCTTCTTTCTCGACTCGTACCTGTACGGCCTGAGTCGTTCCACCGTTCAGCGGCCGGCAGTCGAGCTGCCGCCCGAGGGCCTCCAGCTGCTGGACGACGAGGCTGCCGTACAGCGCGACGTGGCTATCTACTTTGCCCGGATCCACCCGATATTCCCCATAGGTGAGCTATCAAAAGTCAAAAGCTCTTGAACTGCAAAAACAAAACCAAAAAAAAGAAACAATATCCAGCCTTTCTCTCCCGCTCACCGGACGAACAGTCTCCAAATTGCGGCTCCGCCTGGAGCTGGCAGGCCGCAGCCGCCCTGCAGACACCCTTCTCCTGCTTCTGGTCATGCGGCTCTTGTGCTGCACCATCGAGCCAGGTACCATCGATTACGGCACGGTGGCCCTGTTCTACGGCTGTTCCAAGCGCTGCGCCGCCTACCTGGAGGCCAGCGGCCTCATGTCCGTCCGCCGCCTGCAGGCCTGTCTGCTCTTGGCCCACCACGAGATTGCACAGGCCCTCTACCCGGCTGCTTACATGACAGTCGGCGCCTGCGCGCGGCTCGGTGAGATGATGGGGCTTCACAGTCGCCGTGGGACCGTGCGAATTCCTCGTCAGCGACGTAAAGACTGCTCTACCCTCTCTCTCTCTGCTCTTCTCTCTGCTCAGAGCTTGGAATCATAATACTAACCACTCAAAAGTGTCTCTCGTCGAGTGTGAGGAGTCTGATAGGCTGTGGTGGGCTACGGTGATATTGGATCGGTAGGTTGGCTTTTGTCTCCGCGCTTTTCACTCTCTTTCGGTCTTTTTCTTTCAATCCCCTCCCCCCTCACTCTCACCTTCTCCAGATTTCTCAATATCGGACTTGAGGACCGCCCTTTCTCCTGCCGCGATGCCAACCCGGACGAGAACTTGCCAATGGACGAGACTGCCTGGGAGACTGGAGTGCGTTTGCCTCCAATTTCCGCGTGCACTTTTCCGCTTCTCTCACCTTGTTTGCTGACATTCAACGCCCGACTTGCCCTCTCGCAGGAGTCTACAGTCCGCCCGTCGCTGGCCGTCACCTCCGACGTCTTTGTGGCCGCACCGCCGTTTGCCCGCACCTGCCAGGCCGCTCATCTACTGACGCGCGTGCTTCACCACATCAACAGCTCGCCTCTCGGCTTGCACCAGGACTATGCCACCTTCTACCATGAAGCCCTGCAGCTGAACCGCATCCTGCAAGCCTTCACCGCCGCCATGTGGCAGGAGCTGGACGACGCGGCCTCTGCGACCGACGCGGCCTCCCCAGCCTCCATAGCCCTTGCCACTGCCCTCTTTCCCGGCTTTGCCCTTAGCCTCAGCGCCCAACTCAGCTTCTACGACGTCCACGCCTGCGTCGAGGTCGACCACCCCGCCGCTTCCGGTCTGGCCCTTCAGCTAGAAATGCAGGCAATTGCCTTGGAAGGCGTCAAAGGCCTCGTTGGCAAGGCCGCCGCCTTTTCCCGGCTGGTTTGTCAAAGTCTTCGGGATGGACGTGATCACCGCAATGATTACGACGATCACAGCGCTGTAGATCCCCAGAGACACACAAACACAGAAACAGGCACACATGCCCACGTCGAGACGGAACTGCGCCCCATCGTCAGCCCTCTAGTGTCTAATAGCCTCTACCAATTAACCAAGAACGTGCGTTGGCCGAGCTGAATATCTCTTCACTATCTCAATCTCGGCCTCTTTGGAGTACCAGCTAACACATTCTCACAAAACCCACAGCTGCTCCTCTATTATCAAGAGACCGGGCGACAAGATGTGCTTGAGTTATTGCAGGATCTGAAAGCCACCTTGCAACATCTTGGAAGACTGTGGCCTATTGCTGGTGAGTGGTTCAGTCGTCTTTCTCTCTTTACACCTTACCTCATCTACCTATTGGACCTTCACCATTCATCCCTTGACCAATATCACGTATAGATGAGTATCTCACCATTCTGGACCTGGACTGCCTCCGTACAGCTGTATGAGGTAAGACGCAATGCACTTCATCATCTGCTGAACCAAATGGCGTATACGACGAGAGCTAGATTTTTATCTATGCCTGTGTCTTGTCTAGGAAGCGGCATCATTTGCAGTCGATGTCTCTCCTCTTGCATGTTGATCCTCCAGAGCCGGTTCAACATTGCCATCCATTATGCCGTCCTCCAAGCCCTCGTCAGTATAGAAGCTGAATGAATATTTCGAACGAAAACGAAAAAACGAGCCCAGTTGTCAAACCTCAATAGAACAAAGAAATTACTAAATTTCACCCCGTCGGGCCGCCAACAAAGTCAGAGACGCGTCCCTTTTCCATGCACTTCACTTCATCTCTTTGATCGGCATTCATTCGTCCTTGGGTTCTCGTCAGACTTCCATGCACTTGCACCGCTTCACCGTCCAGCCAGGTAGCTGTCCTTTCTTTCACCAGCTCGTTCGCTGCTCTAGTATGTGGCTTTCTGGCTTTCTGGCTTTCTGACTTCCTTCAGAAATGGCTGTACCGGCCTGGGTATATGTTGGGAGGTTAAAACAATGTCAAAATGCCGTTTCGTGTTGCGAAAAATGCTAGCATATTTTCCCTCGTTACTGCGAAGAAAAGCCGACTGGCACCGTCCATGTGACTCACTCTGGACGATGCTAAGGGATGCTGCGAGGAGAAAAAGGTACGTATGGACAAAAAGAAAAAAAAAAAAAAGTGAGAATACATTGAGAGTGAGATGGCCGCAGATGAGTGGTGGCATTGAGATTCGAAATTTGTAAATCGAAAGTGAAATTGGAAGTGAAATTGAAAGCAAGAAAGCGAAAGTGAAAAGTTTGAGAGGAAAAAGAAATGAGATGGAAGAGAAAAATGTGACCAAAATGACAATAACAAAGAAGAAAATGGTGTCATCGAAAAGGATGAGGAAGGTATTAAGTTTCTCCCCGAGCCGTTGCTTCAAGACCCGGGGTTGTCGAGCTGCTCACTGGTTTGTCAATCACAATATTCCTTCCCTCACGATAAAAGGACTGGTCAAACTTACTGCGATAAACATTGACTGGGCATATTGGCCGTCGGATGTCTGGAAGAGCTGCTCATACTCACCGTCAATATCTTCGTCGGCATAAGTCCCGTCAAAAATTGACGGTCCTCCATGTGTGTCGAACGCATGGTCGAAACCGCCGGGACTGGACACAGGGTTGAACTGTGGCAGGTATGCGATCGCATTGTCGGTCGGCTGGTAGTACGTCGCTGGAGAGGGCGTAACAATGTCTGCCGGCAAGAATGACATGGGCGAGCTCATGGGGTTGTGAAGCATGGGCCCGTTGACAAAGGCATGAGACGGGTTCATGTGGACTGGTGTCCCCGGGAACGGCTCATTCATCTGGAGGTCAGTACAAACTTGCTTTTCAAATAGCATTGTCATCATCACTGTGGCTTTGTTGACTTACCGTTGCGTTATTGGCGAATGCATATGTCCGGTCATCAGTATTGTTGCTCATTCCCATGTCCTCGTCCTCGTCGTTGTACGGGCGCTCACTGGCGGGATACTCCCCCTCACTTTCATCAGCCGGCTCCTCGTCTCTTCCTTCATAGTTGCCTTCGCCCCGGCTGTCATCCTCGTCACAGTGGTCCCCACCATTGCTGTCGTCAGAGTCGTCGGCATCGGACATGTCAACGTTGTCATCACTGCTGGCCTCGTCCTCTTCGGCCTCGCTTTCCTCTTCGCTGCTATTTATACCTTCGCACTTGGCAGCTTCAGAGTCGTTCTCACCGTCATCTTCGCCATTATTGACCTCGGCCGACGCGTGCTCAATTTCACTGTCGCTGTCACTCTTGTCTTCGGCATAGGTCTTGGCCTCCGTGGCTCGAAACAGACGCCGGCGGACACTGGATGCCTTCACATTTGGGCTGTAGTCTGCATCGCCGTCAAGATCAGCTGGGTCCGGCGAGCTCTGCTCAGGCTCGACCTTCTTGCGGCCCCTGACGCTTCTGGTGCCGCTATTGGCTCTGCGCTTCTTGCTTGGGCTGGGTGTCTCAAGGAGCTGTGAGTGGTCAAACGCATCGGGGAGATTAAACTTGCGGTCTTCCATGGGCTCGGAGAAAGGGACAGGCCGCGTGGTAGTGGCATCAGACCCGTCCATGTCCTTGCGGACATATCCGCGGATTGTTGGGTCTGCAGGCTGACGGGAGCCTGGCTTTGGCAGAGGCGGCGGAATGAGATGGCCCTCAGCAGTGAGTGTACCGCGAAGCCGGTTGAGGTACTGCAATATTGCGCTGCCCGACGACCCCGGATGCAGCCGGTGGGCGATGGCATCCCATGGCACTTCAATCTTGTGACGGGCAAGTTCGTATTGTATGTGGAGCGCGAGCTTGTCAGACATGCGAGGGCCTTTGACGAAACGACAATTCGGTCAGTCAATTATTCAGTTTTCTAGAAGACTGCATTACGAAGGCTCGGAGCTGCACTCACGGGTCCAAACAACAAGATTACGACCCTCGTGGCGGCCGTTCTTGCGGCGCTCATCCTGGCGGGGTGGAACATGCGTGTATGCCCATGTTTCCTTGCTGTTCTTTGATGCCTTCGAAGGACGCTTGGATGTCTTGGTGGGGGTACTTTCTTTCATGTTCTTCTGGTCAATTCCAGGCGATAGGGAACGGGAACGCAGATGTGCTTTGGCAAGCGGCCCCTTTTCCGGAGATGCTGCCTTCCCAGACAACCAGCGTGAAGGAACAGGCTTTCGCGATGTCTTCGTTGAAACCTCTGAGCTGCTGTCTTCCACAGGTCTTGTCTTCTTCCCGATTTTTCCGCCTCTCACCTGACTCTCGCCAGTCTCTCTGTCTGGTCCCTTGGACGAACCGGCTTGCAGAATTGCAGCAGACTCTGTCTTGGACAGCCTCTTCTCCTTGGCAGCTTTAGTGGCCTTCGTCACCTTCGAGGGACTAGAGCCCGGTGTGGTTGGGCGGCGAGTCTGTGTTCTTTTTGCAGGACTGGGCTTGGAAGACGCCATTGTATGAGTCTCTGCAGCAACGTCAGAAAAAAAGCGCAGAATTATCCCCCCCTTTTTTTCACGAGGGAGCTAGCACGACTATTTTGCAGTTTAAATAGGGTGGTCCTTCTTGCCAAGGCAGAGGGTAGACCGAAAACCGGCATGTGTTTAAATATTGAAGTCACTTACTGTACTTCTTTCCGTCCGATTTGGTGGCGTTGGTGTCAGGGAGCAAGCAGAAATCCGTGGGAACAAATATGAAGATGGGAACTAGTATTGATTCTAATAAGGTAGAGGGTGCTAGAATTTCTTTGGTGAAGCAAAATGTAGAGAAAATGATGAAGGATGTTAAGTGCACACAAATCACAAGAGTCTAGATTGCGATTTATGGCTTTGATGCATCTTGTTGTGATTTAGTTGTTGTACTTTGCGTTCTTGTTTCCCAATTCTGCTTGATGTTAGTATTCGTAACATAATCACCAAACATCGTCCGAAACAGGTTCAAAATTCGATAAACAGGGATAAAAACGACGAAGGCAACTAAAAAAGGTATTTCACAACAGCAACCGATATAAGTAATGAATACAGGGGGGCGAGTTGGAAAATATAAACAAAGCAGACAAATTCGTATCCTCGAGAAAATTCACGAGCTTTCGCACAATGTAGTATATTTTGCAGGAAATGAAGAATGTGACGAAGACAAGAAACATGCGAGGGTAGACATTGTCAAGCTGAAAGAACAAACCTTGACCTTCTAGAGTTCGAAACGCACGGAGAGCTCAAACGGAAATGGTGGAAATGAGCGAAATGATTGTGCTCAGTCTGCAGACCGGGGTGACAGGTGAGCGATTGGCAAGTGAGGCTTGACGAAGTCGATGGCTTAAAAGTAACGACACTTTGAGAAAGCCACAGACAAAAGTAATGGGAAAATTGTGAGATATCAAAGAGAACGGAGACGATGTAGAAAATGAATTGAGAGTCGGATGAGAGGGTTGAAGGAGATGTGGGCTGTCAAGAAAAAAAAAACTAGAAAAGGGGTAAAGAGGTTTATATAGTCAACGTAGGACAGAGTGAGAGGAGAGTAATGAAATGGAAGAAAAAAGTAGATCAAGTACCCATTGGCAAAGCTACTGTTTGGGAGAAAGCACAGGTTTTTCCAAATAGTGCGTTCTGCTGCTGTAAATAATAAAATGTAGTTGCTTCTAACAACGGCTTTGTGATCCGGAGGGACTTCTCCTTTTGTGCTGTTGTCACTGGCTGCTGTCCACCATAAATCGGCGTTCCTCGCTTGTTGCAGCCTGGATAGTTAGGCTTCTGCGTCTATATCGGCCCTGCCCTCTCAGTTCCTTCCTATTGTGTCACTTTTCTTTGTTTTCTTGACTCATATATAGTCCGATGTATTCAAAGCGGTCACGTTTGCTGCTGATTGTCAAACCAGAATAACATACCTAATCTCGCTTCCTAGATTCAAGCGGATTAAGCCACGAGTCTAGATGGGACGTCTGGTTGTGCCTTCCTCAGATGCTCTGCGTTCCTGCCTTCCTTTGGTAACTTCTGTTGCCAGTGACAAATGCTGTTTCCTATTTCAGCGTGTGGTACACAGCTGGAAGTTTCTAGTGAATAGTACCAATTTGCCTATCTCAATAGCGAGCTCTCAATTTCTCCCTCATAGAGATATTGTGATTGGACCTCTTCGATCCGTATAGGGACCTGAGAGAGGTCCGTTCGCATCTCTATTATCTTTTTTTTTTGCTATGGCTAGATTCCGGGCCGTTCTAGCTGTGATTCAAACAACGGCCAACGAGGCTTCAGTTGTTCAGACTCGGCCAAATTATGGAGCCCATATTGTGGCAGTATCCACTCAGTGAAAGCAAAAGGGGATTTTTTGGCAGTAATCGCTCAGTTTCATCGACGGTAGCCCCTTACCCATCGTGGCCCACGCATATGACACTGTTGTTGGAAAATGATTGTCGCGAAGCATTCGTTAAAAGGTGCAAAAATCAATGGCATAGGTCATACGCGGGATAGAGCAAATTTGCACGAAGGGACGAGGCTGGGATAAACGCACCCCAAATTGCTCAGATACAAGACTTGAGCTTGCACGTGAAGAATCTCATACCCAAGACAATTAGTCTAACGGTATTCGGGCGTAAATGGTGGCTTTCGCAACAGAAAAGTCTGCAACGACTCCTGAAATATTCTAACAAGATAAATGTACATATAAGTTGGAGCTATCAAATTTTGAACATACTTCAGGTAGTAACTTGAGCAAGAAGGTATCGAGCATTATATCATACAGATATAGCGTATATAGTATTGAATTCGGCTGTACTTCTCTATGCAAACTAGTTGTGAAAGCACGTAAAAAAACTGATAGTTTGACTCGTCCGTATGTTCGGCCTATTGGTATCTTCGAAGAAGGAGGGGTGGGCATAAGTTCTCTCACCTACAACCTAGGAAGGGACATCAAGAGATAGGTGTGTTTAATGGTACTCTCCTTTCATATTTACAGGCTTCGTTTGCCCACGGAAATCTACAAAGAGCTGTAGTCCTTCTGGCTCCTTCTAGAAACGCACCCTAGAAGTGTTACGGACGCAGGGACAGTCTACACGGCACCCAAGGCACTAGTAACTAATCCAGACTGCAATAACGCTGTGTATTAGTTGCTGCTATACACTTACGCTTGTAGCATTATATTTGTCTACGTAGCTACCGCCGCCGTATATACCGCCGCCGCTGCCTTTGTAGTAGTAGTAATAAATAATACTATCGCTACTGCTTGATGGCCTAGTAGGCAACATCTTAGCTCTTGAAAGGCAAGCTATTGTTTAAAAAGCTTAAGGGAAAGGGGCTTGGAGAAGCTATCTCGCCTGAACTGGTGATATCCTTGATGCTATACGAATACGCATATGGCACACCTTTATCAAATACCAGTGCCTTAGGCGTCTAGGAGTAGTTACAGTGTATAAATGTAGCAATTTTGGGGTGCGTTTCTAACAGCACGGCGTTCTTTGTTGATAATGATTCCCCCCAAATTACAGGTCGGCAGAAGCCCATCGAGACTTTAAACCACACATATAGCAAAATGTAGCACTACACAGGCAGGCTATAAGCATGAAGAAGCGATTAGCATTATGTACAGCATCATTTTGCCAGTTTGACTGCGGTGACCTTTTTCTCACTCACCGATTTCGTTGCAGCCCTGGCTACGCTCGATAATACGCCGGCACGATGGACAGCGCTGCCAGCGCTGCTGCTGGGCAAGAACAAGGACCTGCTCGTCAGCGCCGTCAGTTGTACAGGCATTGTCTCCATGCGCAAGATTCTTGCATTGCGTGCAAGTCTGCTTGTGGCAAAGGTGACATGTAACCATTTCGCCGTCTTCACCGTCCTTGCTATCCTTGCCATCCTTGCCATCCTCGCCGCCAATAGCTGCCGGTGGTATGAAAACCTGGCATTGCGGATTATGACAATATGTACGGTTTGGCGTCTCAGACTCTAGCTTCTTTGCTAGATACCTGTCCGTTCCTGATGGACCGAGTGCTCCTCGTGCCCGGCTGTCGAGTGGAACTGTCAGGCCACAACAGCGCGGAGGAAACTGTGACACATCTGAAGTAAACAGCTCAAAAAGCCGCTGGAGACATCCAGGACAGTATTTGTGGCCGCAGGGGACATCAATTGCATCCTTGTCGGCAGGGTCAGTGCAAGAGGCACAACAGGTGCTATCCGGGCCCTGATTGGGTGCCGAATAGGCAGCTTCACCCTGGAGCCATGTTGTTGCATTCAGCCCTCGGATAAGAGCTTGCAAGTTTTCTGTTTCAAATCGCAAAAGCTCTTCTGACGACAGAGAGCGGAGAAGTTCGGCCACTCCGGGGATTTGTTCGGCTCTATGAACAGAGAGCCCAGCTGCATCTGTAGTTATACGCAGATTCCCAAGCTGTGCTGCAAGATCATCTCTGAATATTTCTATTGCGATGCTCAAATCTGATGGGTGGCCCTCTGGGTGGTTGCTTTGGTATGTGTCCAGTTCCTCAAGCTGAAGATGAAGAGCAAGCCTGGACGACGTGTTGTCAGGAGACTCGGAAGCCATGTCTCCTCTGAGCGCAGAGAATAATATTTTGTCAGTGACGAGTAGAGAAGCACAACAGCCTTTCAGTTTGCAAAAGAATCCAGAGACAGACGGCAAGTGACCATGGGCTTAGTTGTGCCTGGCAAGAGAGAAAAAATCTCTATGATTCTGCTGCGCCTGGTCTGGCCATCCTTTATATAGTCGTTCTCAGCGATTGCATAGCTGCAAAGCAAAAAGGTGTTCATGAAGTGAATGCAGAAGAGGTGTAGCAGACGCAGAATATATCCGCGGGACACAGAGAAAGCCTGAAAATGCAATTTGTGTTGAGAAGCCATGAGAAGCTCCCACCAATGTCTGACAAAACGACAGAGTAAGCAGATGAATGGGTCTGTAATTACGTTCTCATTGTGTCTTCCACACTACGGCCGTCATAGTATATGAGCTCCTGCAGCTTTCCTTTCCCTGCCTTGGCGACACTCCTATTGACTTTGCTGCCCTCATTTTTATATCTTCCGTTCCAGACAACACGCTGTGTACATGCAGTCTGCGCACTTATTATTTGCGTCCCACCAGCCGAGCTGGACCAGTCTAAGCTTCGCCAAAATCGGTGGACTTCTCGTCCGCAACAATCCTGGATATAGACAAGGTCAGCTTCTGTAGTATACATTTCGGCTGCTTGGCGAAGCATACTCTTTCTTCACCTCGAGGTCATCTGGATCGTCATCCTCAACTGCAAAATGAGGCTTCTTGGATGGGGTCTCGGCAGTGAGCTCATCTTCAGAATCGGATTTGACTTTCTTTCTCTTATTTGTCGTAGCTTTGGCACTCGATTTCCCATTTGCTTTGGACTTGGGCGTCCGCGGCGTGGCCTGTGTCTTGGGCGTTCTAGGAGAAGGCGCAGACGTACCACCGTCGTTGGCACTGCGTCTCAGCTTTTGCAAATGTTGGCTGTGAGAAAGTCAGCAAATAGCCAAGAGAGCGGTGAATGACAGACGCAAAGTGAGATGCGCAGGGAAATAGGGCACTGCATGAAATCAGTAACAAAATAATAAAGTGAGATGTAGTACATGACAGCCTTTGGTGTATAGCTATAGCCCATCGCCGTGGTACGATCGACAATCTTGCGGATTAGTTCGCCACTAGGCGAAAGCACATCAAATGTAGCTATGAGAAGGTCGCGATGGGCATCGCCGTCCCACGCCTGACGATTTAATGACATTGCGCTATGGAAGACGAGAAACGAGGGGGATTTGAAGTCAACTTGAGGCCAAAGTGTATGGGGCTGTATTTTGCGAGGCGTGGATGAGCGGCCGAAACACGGCGGTGGCGATTCTAAAGCGAACACAGACAGGGTGAATGAAATAGCAAGAGCTGCTGTGTTGATTTTTTTGCAAGAGAAAGAAAGGTGGCTTTGATGAAGAGCGATGAAAAAGAACGAAAAACACAGACAGATGGAGCCAAGTAAACAAAACAAAAGACTAGAAAGGGGGGCAGAGCGGAATACTTTAGCCCGTGAAACGTGAAATTGTAGCCGCGCAAATTCATGTCCTGGACAATCTCCTTCAAGGTATCGGTGGTGGGCTTGCACAAGATTGTCATAGAGGCAAGAAGGTCCTTGTACAAGCCCGGGGCATCCCAGTCCTGGCGATGCAATCTGGCTGCCATGGGGGGGGGAAATGCTGGAGAAATATGGCGAGAGGTGTGGTGAAATGTGTGAATGACAAGAGAATAAACAAACAAAAGACAAAGCGTCGGTCAGAGGTTGCTGTAGCAGGCTAAAGATAGGATGGACTGAACCACAGCCGGGCAACAGAATTCAGGGAATGACAACAGAAAATCGGGTGTGAAGCAAGGCAAAGCGAAGCTAGAATGGGCAAGGCTGTCTATATGAGAGAGGTACCGTATGGCATCCCAAGTGATGGTGTGTCCCTTGCTATTGAGATGCGAGACTATGAGCTGCTTCTGCTCTGTGTCTGGGGCAGTATGGTTGAAGAAGGCCTGCAGAAGGTCATCTTTCATAGAGCCTTCCCACTTGGACATGGCTGAGATATTTCAGGAGGGTTGTTCAAATATTCAATGAATCGAAATTGAAATTGAAATTGAAATTGAAATTGAAATCAGAAAGGTTTTATGGATCGGGGGTGGATGCTGGAGGCAGTGAAAAGGCAATGCGGTTGAGGCTGTGGGGTTATGAGAAAAGGCGAAGTGAATTTGATGGGATGTGGGAAGAAATGGCAAAATAAACAACGGGAAAAGGGTGTGGAAAATGGAAAACGGAGAGTTTATGAACGTGGACGGGGTGAACAAACGCCCGGGGGAAACACGAACGATGTAGAGTGAAGACATGGGAAAGCAACAGTACCGAATTCCACACCACACAACATCGTAACCGCGGTCATTCATCTCCTTGACGATCTCATCTTTCTGCTCTTGAGAGAGCTGCGACGGACCCGTGACTGATAGGACGACCATGAACAGGTTGAGCAAGGCCTTATCATCCCATTTGATAGGCATCTTGGAAAGAAGGGGGGGGGAACGACAGCGAACGACAGCAGAGGTATTTGTGAATATGGAATGGTAATCAAGAAAAAAAGCTGAGTAGAGGTAGAGTATCGAGGTTGTTGGATGAGTGGAGAGGAGAATTACTCGAAATGAGGCCGAGAAGGTGAACACAGGTATTTTATATAAGAGCCACAGAAGCTAAAGCACGACAAAGAGACGGTGCAAATAAGTATATAAAAAAAAGGAAACAGGAAAATGACAAAGAGCTACAAATAAGAAAACTCACCGAGTCGCCTCCCATGTGAAGTCCAAGCCGCTGGCCTTCATCGATGCCATAAGCACATCGCTGTGCTTGGCCAGCGAATCTCCGCCGCTAAGCAGAGCTTGGGTAAGCGCGATGCAGAGCGCAGTATGTGCGTCTGCATCCCACTGCGGCAGTGTCAGCGGCAACTACTTCTAGGATAATGCAGGGTCACTCATGGACATCGTCCTCTTTGTACCTTGCTTGTTTTCTCGACAGCAGTGGAAGCCATTTTGGGCAATCGCCAGGACAGAACGAAGTTGAAGAGGGGAAGATGTTGTCCAAAAGAACAAAAGGCTAGGATATGGGAACAAGGAAGATGAAGATTGGCAAGCGAAAGATGCGCAAATAATGTGAAAGATGTAACAGGTGCAAAATATATGAAGATGCAAAAGACCAGCTGCGATGTTTCTGAACCAAAAGTGGCCAATCAGAACGGCCCGATTCTAGAAGTTGGCAGGAAGGCCACAGCCGAATTCACCACAGATGCATTAATATTCAATATATTTCATCGTTAATATCGTTGTTTCATTAAGGGAACATATGAAGAGATAAGAAAACCAGCGAGGCGTCACGGGCAAAGATAGCCCCCTTTTCCATGTGCATTTATGCCTCCCCGTAAGTGAAGCTGCTGACTTATTAGCAGATGCGAATAGAGAAAGAGCGACCAGAGATAGCGCTTCAGGGGGAAAGCGTAGATGCACGTGATTACGTTTTAAGGACCGGAATACTCACTCGGTCGGATATTCGACTGACGCCGCGCCGTTGTGTTCGGCCAATGCCGTCAGCATGGTGTCGTCCTCCAGCGCCGTGCTCACCACGGCCTCCAGCTTCTGCCGCTTCGGGCTAGGCTCGCCGTCCACACCGTCATCGTCACCGCCGTCGTTAACATCATCGCCGTCATCGCCCAAACCTCCATCCAGCTTGACGTTGACCACGCCGATCACATCATCGTCGTCACCGGCCGCATCCTCCAGTGCTGCCAGCGACGATGCCACGTCTCCCATCTGCTCGTGCGCATGCTGCAAGTGGTGGTGCTGATTCTGCCGATGTGGCTGGAGTGGCTGATGTGATGGATGTAATTGCAGCGACTGCAGCGACTGCAGCGACTGCAGCGACTGTAGTGACTGCAGTGACTGTAGTGGGTGCAGTTGCTGTAGTGGTTGTAGTGGTTGTAGTGGCTGAAGTGGCTGAAGTGGCTGAAGTGGCTGAAGTGACCGAGGCGACTCTGTTGGTTCTGGCAGGCTAGATGGTAGAGACAATTGTCCTCCTGGCTGTGGCACGACATCGGCCATGTCCAACGATTGCTGCTGCTGTTGTGGTGACTGAGTCGGTGGCGATGGCGACAGTCCAGTAGACAGCACATCTAGGGATTGAACCGAAGCTGAAGCTACTGTCGGATGCGAGAGTGGCACCGGCGGTGGGGCCAACGACATGTTCGAGGAAGCCACAGCTGCCTGGTCGAGGTTACCTATGCTTCCGATGCCGCCAGCGCCCAGACCGCCAGGGTCCAAGTGGCTGTCATCAGAGGGATGCACAGCCGCTGTGTCGGCAGCCATAGATCCGGCCGCGGCGATGACAGAAGCAGCAGCAACAGCGGCGACAGCAGAAGTATCAGAAGCAGCAGAAGTAGAGACAGGGGCGGGCGTAGACTCAAAAGCTGAATCGGGGGCGGCATCATCGCCGAGAGTTCCGGCAGGCAGTTTTCTCAACCGGCTACGACCGGGACCGGGCCTGCGAGTGATGGGATTGAGGTTTGGATCCGACTTGTGATTGCTGCTGGGGCTGCTACTGAGTTCGGCTTTGTTTTGGGCGCGCCGGAGGCCCTGGAAGTGTTGCCTGCGAGAAGGGGGGTTCACAGTTAATAGCTGCGCGGCTAGATTCTACGCGACGTCGCCAGAACTCCGCCAACTCTTGCTAACATAGGCCGGTACTTTCATGCGACAGCTGCCGACGCGGCGCCGACGGTAGCAACAACACGCAACTGCCGGCAAACACGCATCAGGCTCAGGGGGGCGTGCCGTCCTCGCCGTGGCGACGCAAAACCGGGCCGCAGCAGGGGTATAGAAGCATCAGGCGAGACGTACCGGCAGCCTTCATTTGTGAATCCATAACCAAGCGTGCGCATGTGGTTTCCAATGGTGGTCCATTCTGCGCCGCTGATGACGCCAATGTTTTTCACCGACACAATCGTAAAGAACAGGTCCTTGTCAGCGCGGTCGTTCCAGTTTTTATTCATCTTTGCTGGTCGGGTGGAGTGGGCGTGACTGGAGCCTGCGATCCCCGTCTGGCGTGCCCTGCGATTATTGCTCCCCAGCTCTCGCTCAACGAGGCCGAAGCTTTTGTTTGTCCTCTCGCACACCTCACCCCACCGCAGGCCCTCATTGGCTGTGGAGACGTATGTGTCCAATTTAACACGTGACTAGAGGCCCCCACCTTTCCGAGCTGCAATTGGCTCGCCAAGTGGAGCTGTTGCCTAGCAGTTTAATTAGCATCCGTGGGTCATGTGCTCAGGCGTCAGTATCGCGGTCAAGTAATTAAATACGAAGACGTGGCGTGTCGCGCCCATTTATTTTTCCCCCTCCTCTTTCTTTTTCTGCCCCCCGACGTAACGGGGGCTCATCTCTGCCCATTTATCTCCTTGTTCTTTGTGGTATGTCTCGGTTTCTCTGTGCTCTACTTTCCATACTGCTGCTACGTTGTTTGTCTGCAGTAGACCCGCCGTGTGGTCAGGCGGCCAGTCAGTCTTTCGTATGTGGTTTGGTTAACTGACAGTATCTTTCTTACATTCCCGGGTTTTGTCGCTTCTTGTTGGCCTCGATTCTCCATCCGCTAATGCAGCACAGGACTAATAAAGCAGCCTACCTGCGCCGAGACCGTCCCGCTTAGGTGTATCTGCTTCCGTAACAGCCCTCGCCATAAAAAAAAATTCAGAACCCCTTCCTCTTCTTCCCAACTACCTTTACATCCACTTCTCATATGATCCCTACAAATTCCTACCTATACATTAGTGACTCACTTAGACCCTATTCGGTGTTTTAGCCCGCCCTTCCGCCCGCCTTCTCTATCCTTCGTCCCTCGTCAATCTTCAACTTTCAAGCACACACCGCTGTCCACCACCCCCCACCACCCCTCCAGCTCTAATTATCTGCACCAACAAAACCCCTTTACGCGTACAGTCCGATACGTTCCACCCCTCTAGCGCAGGGCGTTCCTTCTTTGCTAATCCAGTGCATATTGGGCCGCATTGCCCAGGCAACCACTACCTCTTTCTGTTCTGCAAACTCACGTCAACTTCTCCTTCGTCCCCTTTCACTCCATTCACTCCATTCACTCCACAAACTTCTTGTTGCATAGCTCACTTAAATTAGATCTGCAAGGGACAAGATCTTACGTCTTTCTCTATCGCCAGCTAGTACGTGCAGTGCCTCATGTATATTTCGTTATTAGCCGCCTTCTGCTCGGCCGTAGTCCCCCATTTAGTTTTCTCACCCCCCCTCCGACCCGGCATATTCTCGCCTCTTCTGCCATGTCTATCATGTGTCTTTCGGTTTTTGCTGCAGGGGCAACACTTAGATCCGTTCATACATATACGTAG
>JRUC01000378.1:0-22889 GCA_000806385.1 Leptographium procerum
GTGTAGGGGGGTAGAATGAAATAAATAGACTAATGATGAATCTGTTATGTGCGCGTGTTCCCAGCGGTAGACACAACACCATAAAGATGTATGTGTCAGATCGTTTCCAGGGAGGGGGGGGGGTTGCCGGACCTTCCTGTATAAAGTTTAGACCCTCACTTCGGTGTAAGGGGAGTGTGGTGCAGCCAACGGTCGTTATCGTTATGGGGGGAGGGGTCGTCTGAACCGTCATGATCTTCACAGGGGTACTCGGCAGACAACTGTTTCCTTCCCCTTACTCGTAAAGTCCTTCTCGGTAGCAAACAAGATACCACTGCATATGCTTTCCGCTGCCAGGCGACAATATGTCGACTTTGTCTCCACCTGCAAGCCTCAGTGCAGGTGGCAAGATAATAGTTGGTTTTGGGAGAGGATAGGAAGGGGAGTGTGGTGTGTGGGAGAAACGGTATAGGAGATGGTGACGACGACAAATGTACGAACGAGGAGGCGCAGCCAGGGATCGACAAAGCTGAGACAGCACAGAGCTCGAAACTCGGACAGTTCAGAGGTAAGGCATTAGCAGTACGAAACGGGTCTACAGTAACAGCGGGTAGTAGTGGCTGGAGGAGCCTGCGTTCGGATTTGCATCTGACCGTCCATCCAGCAACGGCCTCGATATTTGTTTTCTTAGAGCGATATTGGAGCGGCCAATGGGCCACCGCCATGTGCTGGGCTTTAGGAGCCAAAGAGGACAATGCAAGGAACGATAACGCGGAGGGTGAGAAGAGAGAGAGGCGGCACATATTGACCAATTGGCGAGATCGAAGAAGCGGCCGGGCTTCCTCATCTCTGTTTACTACTACATGCTGAGTACGTATCTCAGTAGTATCCCAGGCCAGCTCTGTATTAGTCGAGAGAAACTGCGATTTGCGATTTGCTTATTTTTCGTGCTTCTCACCAGCAAAGCGGTCTAGCGTATGATGCTGGTGAAATGCCCTGTGGATATAGTGGCGGAGCCACTCGCCGAAATCCCCTTCTCCCCGGGCCATCCTGAGGCGTAGAGCATCCGACACACACACACACACACACACTCCGTACTCCGTACTTTGTGCAAGGATTAAAGCCACCAGATGTGGGGGCAGTGCGAATGGTCGGGACAATCGTCTCTCCAGAACACCAGACCATCGTCTGCCCAATACGTGGCATCCTCGTCGTGTATGGCATATTCCGGTTGTTGGCGGCCTAGTGCTCCACTCCGCTGTAGAACCCCGATGTTTGATGTTGCGTACGAGCAGGCTGCGTGTTTGCGCGTCCTATGTACTCGTACGCATGGTACGAATATTCAGCGTACGTATCGGCATCGTGCTGATGCATGCATCTTAGCAAGGCGCCGCAGCTTGATGCGCAGGACGGTTGATACATAGTACTTTATATGGATATGGGGAATATATCGCATGCAAGTACAAGTAGGTGCAGACTCACTGCAGGGTAGCATTTGTCCCTCCGGCTTTTCTCCTTGAGTCCAAAGTACAGACGGGTGCGGAGAGGTCTCATTGGCTTGGCCGTCATGTATGCCGCGCTTCCAGTGTTTCAGATAAGTAGGGGTGGCATGGGGCACCACGCTTTCGCAAGCCATCAATGCGAATGGGGTTAGTGTTTGGTATTTCGAAGCAGCATACATGTTGACAAATCTCACCTGAGAAAAAGAGGCGCATCAGGATTCTGCGACGTAGCTGCCGTTTGAGCACGCTTGTTTTCTAGCGTGTGTGTAACGCGTACTCGTGCCCATATCCCGTATGCATGGGGCAGCTAGGCAGCGGCTGGACCAGACGGTTAGAATATCTCGGGCAAGGCAGACCGATACGTATTGTATAGCAGTCGTAATCCTCCTCGTTCGTTGCCGCTCACTTTGCCGCTATCTTGGCTGCAATGACTGCAATGGCTGCGGTGTGATAGATGTGGTAATCCTCTCGCGTTGCAGCCCATAATTATCCACCCAGTGAATCTAGACAGGCCGTTCGTGCAGACTGCGAAGGGCTCGACCCATAGTGTTTCATGACAAGTTTGTTTCATGCAGCCTTTTGCCCCGCTAGCACGTAAGAAGATGCGCGAAAAAAGAAAAGAATGTGAAAGAAAAGAAAACGGCAAAAAGGTAAAAGACAAGAAGAAAAAGAAAGCAAGAGAGCAATAAGAAAAGAAAACGAGACATACCACCAGCTTGGCAGTCCATTCCGAAAGTTATAACCTAGGCTGTTTCATGTGTGTGGCCTGTTGAACGTCGGGATATTTTGACTTCTCAAGGGTTTACTTGGGTAGCTTGGAAGCTTGGAGGCTTGGAGGCTTGCGAGGCCTCTTTCCTAACGTGTGGCATTTCTTTTATTTTCTGCATGCTGCTGCAACCATAGCCGCTACCACTTTGAGGAAGGAGCATCTGAGTTCATTCCACTATGGCATCGATGTGCCCAACCAGGCAAGTACAAGCACTGAGACCACCACAATAACTTTGCGTACTCGTTCGGTCGCAGTTCCCCAGCTGTGGCTTTGAATTGTGCTCTACATTCAATACCACGGCGACTGTTGCTTCTTAGCTTTGATGGAAGATCACGAACACACCTACAACAGCAACAATAACAATGGCGGCGACAAATAGCGGAGAACGATTCGACCGGCCCTCACTAGCGTACTTCATGTTGGCTTCGGTACGCCAGCTCTTCGATGTCTGACAGCAGGCGATCACAACCTTGTACCGCGAGTGGTATCCTATGTTTTCTTCCGATCATCTCGAATCTTGATTCAGTACAAAGCCTTCCACATCTTCCTCCTTATCCCCCCCCCCCTAGCACTACAACTAGCAATACGAACCTATTGACAGCGGCTTGTAAGCTTACTATCTCCGTTCCTTATGGGCCACCAATGACAAGTGCATTGAAGCACGGTTCGAGCAGGTTGAAAATGTGCACTACTCATACGTATATGGCATACGTAAGTGTGTATGTATAGTGGTTGTCAAAGACATCTTCACCAGTGCCAGTCCGTCTGAAAACTACGGGGTAAGCCCGTGCTGTCGCCAATTGATGGACACACTTCTTTCTTCCGGCAACTCGATGTTTCGGAACCTCTGACCTACTATTCAAACTCACCAATCGCACCAATCGCACCAATCGCAACCAATCCCCCAATCCTCCAATTATTTTAGCCTTGGGCCTCGAATTATGTCCTCTTACCTCAATCCCGTCTTCGGATTCAAGAGAAAGTCACACAAAGAAGACAGGGAGAGCAGAGGGCGCAGGGGAGTGCAGCGGACAATGCGCGCGGGCACGGCGGAAATGCAGATGTAACCCACTCTAACTGTTCGTGTAGCAAAGAAAGTCGTCTGGGCTAGCTGATAAGGTTAATTGGCAAGACGTCTCAGCGACCCTGCCTGTGCCAACCAGGCGAATAACGGGCTGGTCAAAATTACAGGCCGGTGGAGCCCGCGCATTTTGCCGGATGAACAACTGCGTGTATACATACTCCGTAGTAGCAAGTCTACTATGCACGAGTACGAGAAGAAGGCTCCCCCTTTTCCTTCTTCCACCGGCCATTCCAGAATAGCAAGGACTACTCTCGTTGGGGCAATGTCGGTGGCGGAGCAGATCCCCAACCCGTTCCCATTTGGCCGGGATTTGCTTCAGATTCTCAATCTCCTGATTAACCAGGTGCAGGGCTTTGTGTTGCCGAAAAGTCTTGAGAGACCGAAGCCGCCAGGATTTTGCCAGGATTAGCCTTTCTTACCTGCTGCTTCTTTGTTGTTGTTGCCCAAGGCGCACGTCTCTTTGCGTATGGATAATGTGCATCAAACATCGGCTCGGCATCCGATTCACCAGGAAGAAGGGGAGGGGGGGCAGCATACATAGTACATACTATGTAGTATGATTTGTACGCTGGTTTCGAGGATTGTGCAAATGAGTTAACCATCGAACCGGTATGGCCTTCCTGTACCACTTGGCAGGCACAGAGAACATTACAGCCTCCCAAAATCATCAGCCGACCTGTTCTGACGACCACAGAGAGCACTAGTCGATGTTTGAAGCGATCTGTCCGACCAGGAGCGCACACACACTATGTATGCAGTATTTGTGCATCCTCCCATGGCACACAGAGAACACTCTTTCTGACGTGAATGCGCCCTTGTTAGTCCATGGGTACTGGGAATATGTATTACGGACGTCTTCGTTCCCATACATATCTTACGAGCACCTCGATCACGGAGGCCGGTACTGCAGTCGGAGTGAGATGGGCTGACTGCCAATGGCACATTTGCCAACAGTCCTGTTTCGGAGCTCTGCTACGACGTACTGGTCTGCAAGATACACACACGGTAGCATCATTAACGGAATCGGAGAGTCATTCACGACGGTGATTGCAGATATTTGGACTGACACAATCAGCATGTTCGTCTCAATGATGTTCTTCCAAAGGTGATCGTGGCCAGAAGCAAGCCAGAAGCAAGCCGGCAGGTCCAAACTGCAAACTAAGCGGTGGATATCCCGTCCGCTTTGCCTATTTCGATGGCTAGCTGACAGGAGCAGCAATATATCCGCTACCCTATGCTGTTTACAAAGCGCGGCCCATGCGAAAACCACAAGCCACAGTCCTTCGTAAGCTGACAAAGCCGCTTGATAAGATGGCCTCTTCTCTGTTCTTCTCTGTTGATTTTTTTCTGAACGGTTCAATCATCTGTTTGTGGCGCTCTGCTGACCATTCGTCTGCAGTTTTGGGTTTTAATTTGTGTATTTTGTGACATTTTCCTTCTCGGCTATGGCGATACAGAGCAGAGGCCCACTACGCCGGCATCACCGCGAGGCGTGGGGATTCCCGAAGCCGCTCGGTGCCAATATGGTCAGATACGCCAGGCATATTTTGTTTTGTTTTGTTTTGTTTTGTTTGCCCTCCGAGGCCCATAGCGCTTTTTGTCTTTATCTTTCTCGCGTTACCTGCGCAGTGCTTTCTTTCTGAAGTCCGAAGGAAGCGCTGGGCTCACAGCCAGGGTGTCTCATCCTATGTCAATCCGTCCTCGATCGTTGCGGGCACAGGTCGGGTAGTAAAGAAGGCGACGGGCCAGTAACATCCAATAATCCAGCCACGACGATGCAGCTGCGACTCGTCCTATGCACCCTTTCATGCGCCTTTCGCCCCTCTTCCCACCCTTGTCGGTCCCGAGTCTGCTCTTGGCAACAGGAAAGTCTCTGCAACTGCGTGCGAAGTAGTACGAATATAGCTTCAGCCCAAGCCAGCCAGCCAGCCAGCCGACCAAAAAAAACCCCCCAAAAAGCTAAAAATAAAAATAAAATAAACTGAGAGAGGAAACGTGTGTGCCTGACCGCCGCCGCCTCCCTTTGCTGTTTTTTGTCACCCTCCTCTGCCTTCTGGCTCGAAGTACAAGGGCGAGCACATGAATACCTGTCGTCCCGCACAGGCAGCCTTTTCGGTCACCTATGACTACCCCAAGCGCTGACACAGGGTAGGTTGGCTGGAAGGAAGAGCATCGATGCTATGCAGTATGGAGCTAAAACAAAAAACTGGGCGAGGGTAGCCGGCGTGGAGTTCTACAATGTACTTCGCCTGTCCTGTCCACCGGACGATGACTGGCAGAGGCGTATGCACCATCCCATTTCTCTTAGCTTTGGTACGGCAGGTCGGGCTTTTGGCTCTTCTTGTTTCACTGCTTGCTTCTTTTCGAAAAGATCAAGGACGAGATACGCACACAGCAACGGCGATTTACGCGGATTAGAGTACAATGGCGCGCATACGCGGCAAGTACCTTCACCCGGACAAAGAGGCAACATCATGGATAGAAGGCGCCACTCATCCGCCTCATCATCCCGTGCACCACGGTCTGGCTGACGCGTTTTCGGATTCTCTGTCGACCGTCGTGCCCGAGTTGCTGATGGGTGTGCGCGTATCTTGTTGTCGGCCGTGAACGTGAAATAGAATTTGACGACTGATAACTGTTGTCCGGACGGTGTAAAAGAATAGAAGGTACAGAGTATGGAAGAGTATTTTTTGGCCCGAGGAGTAGTCTATTAGAATACAAGCAGAGCAATAGAGAAAATGGCATTCGTAAGACTTTACGCTCTCTTCTCTGCAAGACTGGATTGATGCCTTCGGCTATCTTTCCCCTTCCTCCCCCAGAAGACCTCCAGCTCTTGCCTGGCATTTGTAGTGCGCTTCTATCTTGCATCCTTTCCCTAGCCTGCTCTATGGCATGCGCTTGCTCTACAATACCTACATGTCAGAATAGCACATCACACAGAAGCCGATCACACTACGTTAGTGGAACAAGAAGACGGTAGAAAGCCTGCGAGAAGCAAGCCCTCCACCGATTCGATAACATGTCTTCTATCTGCTCCTGCAAACCATTGTCAAGGAGATACATATAATATTGTCTTGCATGAGGGCAGGTTTGACAACTGAATTTTCGTGTTTCCTGCCTCCATTTTCCATTTTAGACATACTTTGTTACCGGTGCGAAGTGTATAGAGGCAGTTGTCAGTTTCTCTGCTGCCTAAAAGAGTGACACTTTCATCATGACACGCAGCTGTCTTTGCACTTTTGTTTCTGTCTGCCATTGTTTTCTCGTTTGGATAAGCGTCCAGTGCGAGCATCTTGCTGGACCGATCCTGCATCTCCCCCCCCCCCCCCCCCTTGTGCCCCCTCTCCGGGCGTCCTACAATACACTCGTTCCTTTTTTGTTACATTTACTATGTAGTATGTCTCGCCATGGATCCTCCAGATTCCTTTGGATACCGCCTAGGCTAAGCGGTGGGACATGATACCAAGTAAAATCTCCGAGGAGAACAAGGCGAGAACATCTAGAATTCATAGTCAGCATTCGTGGCCGTTTTGTTGCAGGACAGCATCGCGTATTCCTTAACATGTCCTCGCACTCTACATCCTAAGTCTTCTCTGCCTAGTCCTGTAGGATCCTGGATGCTGCATGTAGGCCCTACAGTGGCAAAATCAAAGAGAAAAAGAGGGACAAGAAGGCGAAAGACGAGAGACAAAAGAGGATTGTATGGCTGCCATGGCTCCGTCTGTTCGCCCCGTTTGCCTTCACCCCCTCATTCCAACTCCTTCCTATCACAGAGGCACTGGTCTTCTTAGACATGCTGTGCACTGCCGATCCGTCAATCCTTTCTCACCGGAAGCCACGTCATCTGATGATGGCAGTGGCATGTAACAACGAATAGCATCGAGATCGGAAAGCAAGCGGTCTAACTAGCGATGCTTGGCGGCACATCGTTTGATTTACGAGAAGCCAGTGCAAAGACGCCTTTTGCTTTCTGATCGGCGGTGAGTTTTTAGGGCGTGATGCGGTTCACTCTTCCGGTGTTCGGCATCTCTCCTCCTATACTGGCTTCCTGTACATCTACACACAGCTGCTACACTAACTGCAACCTAGTCCGAGAAGCACCACCGGCCGCTGTCTGCGTATCTGCATATCTGCGACAGGCGGCTTTCTTGTTGGCCAACTAGAGGACCACCAGTCTTCTCAGTACTTGAGCTGCGATAGGAAATGGCCTAGCATCACCTAAGCAAGAACACAGGGCTGCCACAGCTCATTCGGCATGGCTTCTAGCTCATGGCGGCTGCCGTCAAGGCTGGTACTGAATTAGAGCTCCAAACTTCCTCTTTGTTTTCCTACATCCCAATTTTCAATCAGCGTGGCTGGTAGACCGTTCCCATATCGCTATGAACGATGATATAGAAAAGAAACCCAAAGCACATATATGAGATTCCTGCATTTAGTCATGTAATGCATATTGGCCCATCCTCCGTTCCTTGTCGACAGAATAATTAAGCCCCCAACCATGTAAATCGAAAACTCCTCCGTCTCCTCAGATTTCTTCTTGTTCACACGATACCATCTGCTGCCCTAACCGGATCCAGAAATGGAGAAAGAGTTGACAAACAACAATCAAACAGATATCAACACAGCAGCCCGCCATTGTACATAACACGCCGAAAAAGATGCAACAGCGAGTTCACCGTTTTGTTTCAAGCTTCGTCCGCAGTACGAGCCCTTTTCACATCTTCCTCTTCGGCAACAGACTCATCCGCTTTGCGCTTGGTTCCGTTGCCGTTGGATGCCGCAGCGGAACCCATGTCCTTGGCCTTTTTTCGAACAAGCCCTGTTAGGTCCTTCGCCCCCTTCTTTGCTTCTTCGACAGTGGCGCCGCCGAGCGCACCTAGCAGGCCACCGACAGCGGCTCCGGCGGCGCCATTGACGGCCGCGTTAAGATCAATAGGTGGCTTCCGCAGATCGACCAGCTGTGATGATGGTTAGGAGATAATACATCGAGAGAGAAGGCGCGCCAAGGTTGGCCAGATAGAGCCAGCCCTACCACAACACACAATGCACGTACCCGTTGCTCCATGTCGGCGATGATCTCCTTGACCTCGGTAATCTGACGGCGGGTTGACTCGTTGTCTTCAGGCGAGTGCACGGTGGCCAACTCGACTTCCTTGTTCTGCAGTTTGAGCTTAGTGCTGGCAATAGCCGCCTCCAGCTCTCGAGCGGCCTCATCGCGCAACTCCTGGTCAACTTGCTGCCCCTTCTTGTCGCCAGATCCGGCGGCTTCCTCCGCGTTTTCCCCTTCAGCGGACGTGGTGACGGAGGCAAACTCCAGTGCCAGCGACAGCTTGAAATGGGCCTCGGCAATGATCTCCGACTCTTCTGGCAGAATCTTTTGCTTGTAGGCTAAAGAAGCCCGGGAGTCCACAATGGCGTTTGGATATCTATGACCGAATTAACCTACGCTCTCACGAACTGGACCGGGTCGCCTCTTGTATCTCGAGGCTTTTTCCTTTCAGTTTGGCCGAGGCAAAATAGGATCCCAAGGACAAGAGGCGTGGTCTGTTGTAGAAAATCGTCCACTTATCTCGCTCTTCTCAGTGGGAGCCTACCTTTCGTTCTCGAGGGAAATCTCGGCCAGAAGATCGTGGTTGTCAGCCAAGCGTTCCATAATATGCCGAGTGGATGGATCAAGCTTGTCGGCTTCCGCGACCGGCTCGTCTTCCTGCTGCTTTTGCTTTTCTGTATCGACTTTTGCCGCTGCCTCCGTCGCGGTGGCATTGTCAGTGCTGGTAGCATCGGTGGGTGCATCATTATTTTTCTGTACGAGCTGCTTCTCGAAAAGCACGCGGGAGAGGTCGAGAATCTCAAACGCCACGGCCAGGTCGTCCTCGTCTTCTTCACCGTTCTCTTCGCCCACGCCCTCAACCGCGTCCTACATATAGTTAGCATCTGAAGAAAGCTGTCCACCCCAAGAGTCGAGTAGAAGCAAGATAAACGGGCTTCATTAGCGAATACACACCTCCTCGTCTGAGACATCCCACTCCTCGTCGCCTGTGAACTGGAAGAGCGGCTTCTTTGCGTCGAGAGCTGCCGCCTCTTCCTTGGTGGTGCCCGTGCTACCCGCTGCCTCACTAATGCTGCCGGCAGCGGCAGCAGAGGATGAGATGGCAGAGGCTATTGGGCCAGCTTTGCCGGAAGTCTTCCCGCCGCCGTCGGCCTTTGAAGGAGCTGCACCTTCAGGCGCCTTGCCGCCAAGCACATCACTCTTGCCCTGACCGACCTTGAAGAGGGCGCGGCCGTAGAGGAAGAGGATCTCTGCGTTTTCGGGATTCGTTTCGCCATTCATCTCGGCCTGTATCTCGGCTGCGCGCGCGTAGACCTCGGCTGCCTCCTCATAATCTTTTTGCTGCGAATACAAAACAGCAGCTTTGGCGCAGAGATCGGCCAGAGAAACCTTGAGGCTGTATTCGGCCTGGTCAGGGGGGAGTTCTGAGAGAGCAGGAGTCACAGTGCCCGTAGTCAGTCCGTCGGGAGTGCTGACGCCAGACGGGGTGAGGATGCCGGTGGGGATGGCCGACGCGACGGCCGGGGCCAAGCCGTGAGATGCTGTGGTGTTTTCAGCCATTGTGTCTAGAGTGGTGGTGCAGTCAGCGTAATGAAATGCGCATGCAGCAGCTTGAGGCGGATATGAAATGTGTAGAGTTTGAAAAGAAACCGCAAGTTTTCAATTGACAAAAACTGACGAAGCGGGAAAGGGGGACTGATGTTGTATTGATGCGCCTGCCAAAAAAAAATCAGCAAGGGCGATGGAACGAGAGCTCGTGCCTTCTTTGTCTCGCTCCCCAGGTCTAGACGTCACGCAAAGCTCGTGACGCGATGGATATGGCCTGTTCGAGAGCTTGGAGAAAGGCCCCACCACGCGCGCATGACGAGCGTGGCCTATTGGCTCACATGACCAAGCTGCTGCTTAGAAGGGGCCAACTTTAGAACTCTGGAGTAAATGCCGAAGCAGATGCTTTTTGACCGAAAAAGAAAAGAAAAAAAAAACTACTCGGTCTTGCTTTCATCTATTTGACGTAAACTATAGCAACAAATATCTAGAAGAAACGATTAATTATAAGGTGTTTTTGATACTTCTACAGCGAGTTGTAGGGCATTGGGAAGAGTTCTGGAATGTTTGCGACACTACGAGTATGCAAGTAATGTCAGGTTGGTAGCCCCGTCAATTGCATACATCCCAGATTATTACGCTATTTTCCTCCACTAGTCCCCCGGTTAGCGCAGCCAAAGAGACATGTACTATGAAGGAGTTTTGAGTTCGAGCCCAGTCAGACTTCTAGTTTGACAGAATACAGTCGAGCCCACATAATAGATGACAGTCGTTCTAGATATGTCTCGAAGAGGGTGTAGGATTGGAATTCAAAATTCGGTCATATCTTGTCCTATATTTGCTTTGACAAAATCGTGTGGAGTCATTATCATGCAAGCCAGGGAATATAACTTCAGCGGGAATTTTGGAACACTAACTACAACGGCTATCCGACCGTTGAGAAATCGCCGGCTAGGGGACGTTGCCGTCCTGCTGAAAGATACTCGCCATGGTACAATGCGGTATTGGCCTATGGTATAGCTGGCGGGTTTCGAATTTCTTTGCCAACTTGAACGTGACAGGCTGTTGTCACTTTGAGGTCATTGTCTCTTTGAACTGTATAATTAGGCCATCTCTATTATTGACCACTCAATTCCTACCTGTCTTCCTGCGTGTAAGCGTGGTGACAGCACAGCAAACTTTAACATAAACCCAAAAAATGAAACTAGACAGAATGGGGGGGGGAATGCGAGAAAATACAGAATAAGATAAGACTTTTTTTCCTTCGTCTCGGTCTTGGACTACGTCATGCCTCATTCCCTCTCACTTTACAATGTTCTCGCCTTCTTCTTGTCCTCAGAGCGCCTCCAAAAGAAGCTCTAATGGAACTGGTCTTCAGTGACGCCCTTGCCCATGGCGGACGTGCTGCTGATACCGCCAGTCACCAGCTTCTGCAGATCGTCAACATAGTTTGCGCCGCTCCACTTCTGGTGCTTGACGACGTCGACACCCTGCTCCATCTCGGGCTCCTGGACCAGCTCGCCGTAGGCACGCATGCCGTTCTGCGCAAACGAGCGTGAGAACTGGTTGCTGATGAGCGCCGTGGTGTGCAGGCCGGCCAGCGTGATGAACTGCCAGCAGTAGCCCAACTTAGCCAGGCGCTGGATATATGTCTCCTGTTCGTTCCGCGGCATGGCTGTCTTCCAATTGAACGACGGCGACAGGTTGTAAGCCAGTCTAGATAGCGGGTTAGCAGGTGTGATGGATAGTAGGCGGCTGGATGCCAAGGTTGCTATAAACCAATAAACCAATAAACCAATAAACCAATAAAGACATAAAGACATAAAAACTGTGACTCACTTCTGTTCCGGCCAGACGGCGTGCACACCGTTTGCGAACTCCTCGGCCTGCTTGAAGTCGGGCAGCTTGCTCTCCATCCAGATGGCGTCGCAGTAGGGCGCATATGAGATAGCGCGGGCCACGCCGCAGTCGCAGCCACCTTTGAGGCGGTAGAAGCCCTCACGCGTGCGCGGGGCATCCCAGTCGAAATGGATCTTGTCTGCGGCGGCACCGAGAACGGAGCGGGCAGCTGCGCGGGCCTCAGCGTGGCTCTTGCCCTTGGATGCGGCACGATACTTGGCCTCCAGGCCGGAAGCCGCCGATGCGGACGCAGCGCCGGCCTTGATGGTGGCAGCAACGGCGTCATCGAAGCGCTGGATGTTGGCCTCGCGCAGCCACTTGTCCTCGACGGCCTGCAGGGCGTTGCCGGTGAGGCCAGCGCGCTCGGCATCGGCCATGACCTGGCTCAGCGGCGACAGGGCCGGGTTGGTGGAGCCGGCGATGAAGGCGTGGTCACGCGGGTCGATGGTGCTGGTGATGAGCGTGGCAGCCTCGGCATCGGTGCGGGCAATGGCCACGAGGTCGACGCCCATGATGTCGGCCTGGGCGCGGATAGCCACCAGGCGGTTGATGTGCTCGCTGGTCGGCACGAGTACCTTGCCGGCCATGTGGCCGCACTTCTTGGTACCCGGAGCCTGGTCCTCGATGTGGATGCCGGCGGCGCCCTTCTCAACAAAAAGCTTGGTCAGCTTCATCACGGCCGTCAGGCCGCCGTGACCCGTATCGGCGTCAGCCACAATGGGCCGCAGGTAGTCGATGTGCGCGGCGCTCTTGTCGCGCTGCTCGCGCGGGTGGCTCAGCCGCTCGTGGCGCTGCTTGCGGTCGTGGAACAGCTGTGCGGTGAAGAGGTGGCCAACCTTGTTGGGCACCGTGGTATAGGGGTAGTCGGCCAGATCGGGGCCCGGCTCATCGGTCGACGAGGCCGTCGACGATGACTGCCAGCCTGAGACGTACACGGTGTCGAGGTACTGTGCCATCTGCGTCACCATTGTCGGCTCTAGGCAGCCATACGTGTAGCTCGCGTCCTTGCTCTGGAACCGCTTCTCCAGGATGCCCCAGAGCTTCTTTGACAGCACGTTGCTGGGGTACTCGACCTTCAGGGTCCCACGCTTCGACACAATCTGCTCGGCTGTGAATGGCCGCTTGGTTTGGCGCCACCGAGGCTCGCTCCACCACTTCTTGACCTGCTCGACCTCAGCCGCGAAAGCCTTGTCCTCGGCCAGGGCGTCGATGGATTGCGGTAGCATATTGTTGAAAGCCATTTTGGAATTTGTAGGGAAGACAACAGGAGGGGAGAAGGGGTAGAAGAGAGTAGACAGGAGCTGGGGGAAAGGGAGAGAGAGAGAAGAAGTGACGTATGTGCGACTCTATGTGAGTGTGAGAGTAGAAAGAGGAGAGTAGACGATTGTATTCAAGGCTGAGGGCTGCTATGGACGACAAAAGTCACCAATGAAATCGACAACTGAGAATACGAGAGGATGAGATAGAAAGGAGACAGTGAAAAGAAAAGAATGGAAAGGAGATGAAAGGGGGGCGAGATGAAGGTATTATGAAAGAAATCCGGGAACCTCCAGATACTAAATGGCAGACAGTTGGAATGTCATATTCGCCTTTTTTGGACCCATGCTGTCGTCACATGTTCGGCTACGCGAGAATTTGGGATGACTCTTAGGCCACTCGCAAAGTTACCATGTACGAAAAAACAACCCAGCACACGACTCAATTGGAAAGAGCGACGGAGCCGCTTGCCCGACCGGTTACCTGCCGGGTTCTAAATGGCGGGCTGAGTGCTCGAGTACCGGTGAGGTACTTCCTCACCACCCACAAAGACAATGAGACACCGCGGTTCGCCCTTTTCCTTGCCACTTGGGGCGTTGTCTGGTATACAGTATGTCCCACAGGCCAATCAACTTACACTGCCTTTTTTTGGCCGTTCCGGCCCCGAGCTGGGGTCCACTCTGAGCCAAGAACTCCCTTTCGGCTCAAAGGTAGTTGGCTATCGGCCAATCACGGCTTCGCCCAACCCGGTCCTTCAGATCCAATTGCGGGGGAACGGCAAAAAAGGGGCCAGAAACCTGCCCTCCCTCCACGCTCTACGCTCTTTTTTTTTTTTTTTTAACCACCAGGCCAGCCAAAGTAAGCAGGACGCGTGACTCAGTGCCTTTCCAGGACCCCCGGAATTTCATCCCCACGTTACGGCTTCTTCCTAGTAACTTTGACGGACAACTGGATGTATGGCGAAATGCATCGTTTCCGGCCATGGCTTTCCATAATGCCGGCATACCGGCTACCTGCATGCCGGTACGGGTGCGGGTACGGGAACATCGAAATGCATTTAGGCGAATGGCCGAATCCGGCCAGCAGCCTCTTCTCTCATTACCATTACTGCTCGTAGTACCTGTCCTCGTACTTGCCTGTCTCATGTTTTTCTCATGACCCTTTCCAACCCCAGAAAAGCATGTGACTCTGGCCTTGTTTTCCCTCTCACCATTCTTCACAGCCACTTGTACGATAAAAATTGGCCGGCCGCGTGCGTCTTGCTACACTTCAAAACTCTTTCGAGCACGAGCAACAGCTTTCTCATATTCTGTGCGCACCTGCTCGTCTCTACGCTTCGGCAGTCTGGATCTGCTTCCGTTTATTGGCTGGACAGCACCCGAACCTCGGTTGCCATTTAGTCACATTATTTGGACCGCTGGGCCAGCTTTCCCCTCGATGATCCACACAAGCTGCCGTCTCTAGCTCGGCATCCTTCACATGACAAGCTTTGATTCCTGCTCATCCGCAGCTGCTTCCCTGTCTGTTCTGCATGGCCCCCTTCCTTCCTTTGCTTCTGCATCTGACCGATCCACATATTCTTCCTGGATTCTGATCAAAACTTTGCAACGAAGACAATGAGATTTATTCTAGGTCCTGATCAAAATACAGCTGCAAGTAAAAGATCCACAGTCTGAAACCCAACATGTCCCTAACATGCTCGTTCGCGATGCAACCGATGGCAGATGTACGAGAAAGCCAAAAAAAAACTCGAAAAAACTTGAAAAACTCGGACCGACACCTCGACTTTAAATGGACAACCGGCAGATCATTGTCTGCTACTCCATCGTCGCCAGAGCCTTCTCCCTCTCGTGCTCAATCGCCGCCGTGAACGCTTCCCATGGGGTCATCGTCCCCAACGCATTGCGCGCGTGTGACTGGATCATTTGAAGGCCATATACGTAGCTGGCGTTGACCCAGCCGAATCTGCAACACGATTAGCATTCGATCGAAGACAGTGCGACAACAGGAAAAGGAGCAGAGGCGGCACGCGTGTGCAAGGTCGGGGAATCGGAAAGAAAAAAGAAGAGAAGAAGACACGTGAGAAGTGACAAGAAACAGTGAGGAACGGAAAAATCGTACCCTTCCTTGGCAACGCCCTTGAAGTCCAACCCTTGGTTGCCATACTCTGCGTCCACCCGGTGAGGATCGACCGGCCGTGTCACATCATACTTCTCTACCACCACGCCGTTGAAGTCGTAGTAGGCCTTGGTGATCATGAACAGCCATTTGTAGGCTAGACGGCCTGCTTCTTCTTCGTAGCCGTAGCGAGACAGGCCAGTCCACGCCAGCATCTGCTGCGGCGCCCAGCCGTACGGGTAGTCCCACTGCCGGTTTGGTCGCTTCAGCGAGATTTCGCCTCGCGACTTCTTTGTGCCCGATAGCAGACCGCCAATGGCTTCGAACTTGGGCAGCGCCTTGGACACCATTGCCGCCGCCTGCTTGGGGCTGGCCACGCCGGCCCACATGGCCCAGAAGGTCGTGCAGCTTTCGTATGTGCAAAGCTCCCGCGTCTTGGTGTTGTAGTCGAAGTACATGCCTTCCTCCTCGTTCCACATGTACTTATCGATGGCTAGCTTTCTTCGCTTGGACCGACGGTCCCAAATCGCCGACGTCTCCACCTGTCCTGGCTGCATGCTGCCCACGCAGTACTCGGCCGGGATCTCTAACTTGTCGTTGAAGACCGTGCGGATGGTCCGCGCAATGTCCAGCTCGTACTTGAACAGGAGTGAGTTGAGGTCGATCGTGGCAATGTCCGCACATATACGCTCTAGGCGGTACGACGTGTCGTGGCCCGACTCGCGCACCGCGCGGTCATGCATAAAGTACTCGTCTAACTCCGGCTCTTTCACCTCGCCGTAGTTATAGGCCCGCACGAACTCGGCGAACGACATGTTGTGCTTGGCCGCGTATGGCTCCAGGACGTGCACAAAGTGCGTTGCCTCCGTCTCAGGCGGCACTCCCAGTCCCTCCGGCCGGTAGCGAGATAGGCCAGTGACGGGGTCTAGGCGCGGCTCCGCTGTCCATACGCTGAAGTACTCCTTGATGGCGGCTAGGATGGCCGTGCGGAGGAACTCCTTGGCATCAGGCTCGTCCCGGATGCGATCATACACTCGCAGAGCCATGTCCGTCAGAAACGGCGGCTGAGAGCGGCAAAGGTAGTACGAGCGTGTGGCATTGAGGATCTTGCCGTAGTGGCGGATGCAGAAGCAAAAGTTCTGCACCATGCTCTTGGCCAGGTAGGTCTTGTTGTTGATCAGTAGCCCCAGTGACTCCATGTAGCTGTCCCAGCCATACAATTCGTTGAAACGACCGCCTGGCACCACAAATGGCAGTCCGCGCAGCGTCTTCTCGCCGGTGTTGGGGTCCTCAACCTCCTCCATGGCCACGGCCAACAGGCCGGGCTTTTCGTTCATGTCGCGCACCAGCTCCGGGGTGATCTTCTCAGGCAGCAGCTGGACATCCAGGCGGATCTCAGGCTTCTCCTCGGCTAGCTTGGTGTAGTACGCATACTGCTCAGGGGCACCTGGCGGCACGTAGATGCGGGGACGCGGGTCGTCAGTCCAGTCCTTAGGGTCGCGGGCGGCGACTTCAATGCTAGAGGCGTCGATCCGGCGAGTGAGGCTGTCCCAGAAGTGGTCACGGATCATGCGCGAAAGGCGGTTGACCGGGTTTTCGTTGAGACGGGCCTCGTCCAGGATGATCTGGCGGCGGCCATAATCCTTGGCCAGGGTGAGCTCCTGCATCAGGTTGGACAGCATGTAGGTTCCACGAATATCGAAGCGGTTATATCCGTTGGATCCCGCGGTGCGGAGGGTGAACACCTTCGGGCCACTGTCCTCAATGGTGATCTGCATGTTGCCGTCGGTGTCTTCCTGGGACTGTAGGTTATCCAGCGTGGTATCGACATCAATGAGGAAGCGCCGCCCCTGCTTGGGCGTGGCTTCATCATGGCTGCCTCGCCGGAACGGTTCCTTGAGGCCGAGCCGTGCGAATTGCTTCTGGAGGCTGTTTTGCGAGTAGGTGCGGGTGCGCGCACCGGCCCGGGTGTTCATGTGGCGTTCGTCGGAAGTATAGTATGTCTTGGCATCATCGAACGCGCTGAAGTCGTTCGAGGAGCCGCGGGGGCGGGAGAGGTCTGGCGCAGCCATATCGGACATGACGAGAAGTAGCGGTGGACTAGGTGAGGCGGATTAGCTTTAGAAGGTGATAGACAACGTCTGAAGGGCAAAACAGGAGGAAAGAAAAGAAAAGCGAAAAAAACAGAGAGGAAGTAGAGAGGAAGCAGAGCCAGTGTTCAATGCAGAAGATGCCATGCAATAGGAGATAGGAAAATGGCGGTGGACAATTCTTCTCGGGCTGGAAAGTGTGTGCGATAAGTGAGTCACGTCTTACAGGACAGCTGCTCGGAGACGGCTAACGGAGTAGCCCTCGTCTTCAAAATGGCTGGCGAGTAGGCGTGAAGACAAAGGACCACAGGCCGACACGGGTGATACCGAAAAGGGCGATGGCTGCCGGGATGAGGGAGGAGGAAAGGAGGGTGGAGAGCTTGGGCTCCTAGTCGTGAGCAGCACTGAAGTGAATGGAAAGGTTGAGTAGGAGACAGAGCGGTCTGGCGATTGTCTGGTAGCGTCGACCGGAGCAAGAGGGAACGGACAGGAGATATAATCCAGTCGCGACAGCTCGCACTTATCAAAGGCCGTTAAGATGCCCGAAAAAGCCAATGGAGGTTTGAAATGGTAGTTTGTATTAGAACCGGATTTGGAAGATGGAGGAGGAAGTCCGGCGAGGTCCACGAGGCCTTTAATTGTTGAAAGGGACAGCTGAGATAATGAGTTTAGGTTTGGCAATGCATAAGTGCTCCAGCCCGATTGGCGCACATTTTATTTATTGTTATCGAAGTACGGAGTACAGTTTGAGAGCGAAAGCGTAGACAGGGTGATAACGGTGCTGTTTCTGGTTTACGTGAACATTCCCACATACGAAGTATCTTAGTATTGTTGCTCTGTTGGTGCAACTGGCATGCCGAGGAGCTTGTTCCTATTGGGGAGATGCCCTGAATTAGTGCTGCTGGTGCCTTGGTGTGCGCTGGGACTCCAGCCCTTTACCAACTGAAACGCTGCGCTGACTTTGGAGCTGCACTGAAAATACATGTGACCAAGGCAACCCCCACGACCTGAAAAGATGCGCTAGGCCAAAGCGGATAGACCGCACCTTATGTGGATCACGGGGCAGCAAAATTTAAACCGTAGAATAAAACAGCCCTTGAGGAAGGATGTACTATGCTTAACGAGGACGTGCCAATGCCCATTCAAGCAAGTAAGAGACACATATTTCGCTCAAAGTGTGGGGAAGGTGGGAGGAGAGAGAGAGAGATAGAGAGAAAAAAAAATTGTACAGACGCAGTCACGAATTAGACACTGCAAGTCATGACATGGGAAACAGCGTTACCCAGAACCCATGAGACATTTTCCCTTCTTCCCTGCTTCTGTCGGAATTCATTCCAGCGCTCTTCCCCGCCGTGTTCAGTACCGACCGGCCTATTTCGGCCAGGTTGGCCGCGAATCTCCGCACTGAGAAAATGCAGAGCTGTCTTACCAAGCGGCCGACCCAAAGAGGATGCCCACTTTGGCAGACAGGGGGGCCGACGAGTATGGAGAGCATCTCGGCTAGCCGTACGCGGCATGAAGAGCCGGCTCACATGTTGCCGCCTTGGGCCAGACGGTTCCTGCTGGCCATACCCCAGGGCTCAGGCGCCGGCACAGGCACTAATGTAAGAAGATAATCTACCCGTACGTAACGGCTTGTCTTTTTGGGGGCCAGTGGAGACGACAACGGAAGGTGTCGAAAGACAAAATTCAAAGCTCGCCGAGGCCGGAACGCCCCAGTAAAGTCCGGTGCCGCAAACCAGCTTCTGTATGGCCCGCAAAGCTGTCGCATGTCGCATGGCACGGTGAAGGCCTGCTTCAGGTGAGAGCTGAGTCTTCCGTATCTAGGAGAAGGGAAAGACAAGCTATTTCACAAGCTATTTCGTGAGCTCCAGATTCTCTGGATAGCGGTTGTTTTGTGAGCGGAACTGCAACTGGCAGACACGTACGTCAAGATCCAGGGAGAAAGCTGCTTATGAAGCTGTTTGTCTCTCTCTCTCTCCGCGCCCGGCGCCCTTCTTTCCCTGTCTTCCCTCCTCTTCGTGCTCCGATGCGGAGGGCGATTCACTTGTCTCGGCAAACTGACAGACTGAGCCTCCTAAAGCACCCTCTGGTATGTTGGGGAAAGCCAAGCTACCCACAATTGATTTTCTTGTTCTTTCTTTTGACGGCTTAGCACTGTATCCTGCTAGTTCGGGGTTTCTTGTTCGGGCCACCCGCGTATCTCAGACATTCGCCTAGAGAGACAGGGTTGAGTCGCAGGCCAGACTGAGAATCAACGGAAGAAACCATTTGGCTACATAGCAAGACCGCATTCCGTGCAATACGGAGTGCTTTGCAGGTTAAATATCTTACACGAAGTGCACAGTGGGGGGCTTATGCTTCATGTGAAGTAAATAACAGTAATATTTATACTCCATAGAAGATCTGGAACATCCTAATCGCGCTAATAAGAAAAACAGCTCGCAGGCGGGACTCGCACGTTAACCCTGCACTGTGACATGTCCCAAGTTCGGCTCTTGTTTAAGGTGACGCTTTGACTGTGCGCAATTTCACGCATCGGTGAAGACCGCTGGTACTATGTACTATGAATCGCTGGGTCGCAGCCCCCCGCTAGGTCACCGCCTGTAGTTATTATTAGTTCCACAGTTGTCACATGGAGCGCCAGACACTGTCGTCTAGCGGGGCTCCAGGCAAAGCCCATCTGACCCATTGACCCCACCTGCCTCAACAGGGCACTCGTTGACGCGATGTTTGTGCGTGCGAAAGCGCCCAATACCGCGGAAGGAGCAACCGGTCTGACTCCTTGCTACCGATACAGTGTTAGATACTTTCATACTTTGTACGAACAAAAGGAACACCTTTTTTCTCCCCCTTCTCCTCTCCTCGTCGAATTCTTGTGCTTCAATGGTCCCCTACTTGTGCTCGGCTGCTTCCTTTTCATCTCTTTTTCTGCCCCCTGATCTCCCGTCCTAGTTCTGGCTTATCTTTTTGTGCATTCTAGCATTACAAGCATTGCAGGACATTGCAGACGCTGCAGCACGCTTATCGTTTTCTTTTTCCTTTTTGGTTACACGGCATAGGAACGAAGACGCATGCCACCGGAATTTTGACCAGTCGTACAATTTGACCAATTGTACAGAACGCTCCGTCATGGCTCTGTTTGTAGACCTGGACGACGATGACGTCGAGCCGCCCCAGCACCTGGCTGGCGGCAAAGTGCTCTGGAGCTCGAATGCTATTCCTCTCGACCAGCAACGGCAGGTTCGCCCATTGGCAGTTGGCAGGACGACAGAAGCCACCACCAATGTCGTCGAGGAGGCTCGCGAGCCTGTTGTCACGGAAGCTCCGAATTGGAACTCTATGACGGAGGCTTTAGGATGCTATCCGTAGGCAGACGCACCTTCCCCTTTCCTTTCCCTGTGGGATTGTTTTCGAGAACGCGTTATGGTTTTGGTTATACCTTGGAGGGGAATAACTAACCAAGCTCGCCGTCTTTTTTTGCTTGTGCCAATCCACGGCAATCAGTATCGCTGCCTCCGTTGCCTCCTTCATTGACCAGAACGCGCTCGACAGCCTGGCCCGCTCCTGCCGCCAGGTCCGCTCCGCTCTGATCCAATTCCGCCGCCCGCTGCTCGCTTCAACCCTCCGGTGCACCAACGATGAGATGCCCGTCGATGCCGAAGAGACGCTACGATACCGGGCCCGTGCCGGGAACTGGTACTACATGGAGGACACCAGCCGAACCTCACACGGGAAAGTCGGCCAATGTGCGCGCGACATGGTCTCTGAGTGCCGTCGCTGCGGCACTGTCGTCTGCAGGGTAATCCTTTTTGTTCCCGTCTGAGGAAACAGGTCTATAAAATGACATTGGTTGATGATCTAACCCTACTCCTTTCGCAGAATTGTGCGATAAAGCCACCGGCTGCGAATGTTTTGCGCGAACGCCACCGCCGTCTCTGCGCTGGCTGCTCCAAGACCCCCCTCGTCTCGATCGCGAAGCCACCGGTTGCGGCCAATACACCGCTACACTCTGATCTCATGCAGCGGGCCATTTGCGACTGCGCAAGCGTGGGTGTGTGGCTGTGCCAGCCTTGTGGGCGTAGCATTCGCAGCGATGATAGCGAGTATATGGCGTATGCATGCAACCCCTTTTGACTTTCTGGTATCAGTTGGCAACAGCTCACATGTGCCTTAGCATCTGGAAATGGCGGGCTCAGTACGGCGACGTGATTGGCGGAATGGGTACTGGCGTTGGCGACGGCGACCGGGGAGTGATCTGCGGCAGGAATTCAGACTGCTGCCGTGCAAAAGAGCGGGCGCTAGAGATCGACTGCGACGCTGAAGACGCACGTGATGCGGAACACATGGGCCTGGGGTCGTCGTTTGGATCAACAGCAGGATCGTCGACCGGGTCTCTGAGCTCGCTGGCGTCGGCAGCCTCAGCGATACCGACGTCGCCCTGGACGTTACCTGTAGCGCCGGCAACGCAGGCGGCGGTCACGGTGGGCTCGCCGCTATATTCCCCAGAAGTGGCGGCTGCCTTGGAAAACCGACGGACGCCTTCTCCTGCCCACGGTCCTGGGTATGCGAGACACGAGATTGAGGGCATTGGAGGGGTGGTCAAGAGAACACGAGTGAAGATGGTCCGCGTGGGTGCTTGCGTGCACGACTGGGAGGACGAGCTGACCAGAGGGGTCATCCTAGAGAGAGAGATTACCGGCAGGACACGAAGCTGGTGCGGCTGGTGCTGCCGGCCTATCCCCAGCAAGAAGGACGTGCAGACGGACGGGCTGGGATCGCCCGTAAGGTAAGAACAGTAATATGCCTCTTTTTTTCCTTCTAAAAGCAACCGTATATACATGCACCTCTAGAGTGACCCGGGTCAAGGACGGGCTGTCAGCATACGTAGAATTGACAGCGGGGTGTTGATAACATTAGATACTCGGAATATGAAATGATAGACATGCGATGAGTATTTTGGCTATGTATTAACCGCCGTGACTCTTCATTTTTATTTTTATTTTTATTTTTATTTATTTTGCAGCATGATATGTATGTGCTATATATATATAAGCTTTGTGTATCTTACATAGATTTGGGAGGGCATCGCCACGATAACTCTAGACACCCCGTCTTTGTACGCTTTTTTCTTCCTCATCGCTATGCTGCCCCGGATTTGAGATGTTTCCCCCGTTGTTCGCATTATGAAGCTGTGTGACCAAACATTTGCGTCGTATGCCTGCGCCTTGTGTTTCTCTTAGAAATTTTTTAAAGCTCGCCATCGTACAGGAGTTCCCTGCGCTTCAGCCGCTCTGCGCGGGCCTTTGTTCGGATAGGGCCCCAGCGCTGCCGGGCTGCGTCCACGCGGTCCTTGACTTGTGCGCGGTGGTCAGCGCTGCTGCGCACGACCAGCATGACAAAGATAGGAGAGCAGCGGAAGTGGCGGGCCAGGCGGACGACGCTCCACTCAATGGGGTCGGTGGTGCGCAAGCGGCGCATCTCGGCGACATCGGCCTCGGTCAGATGGTATTTCTCCTGGTCGGCTGACAGCTGACGGGGGGCGAGGATGGGAGCTGTAGGAGATGAGGGGGACGAGGAGAAGGAGGAGGAGGAG
>JRUC01000383.1:0-22635 GCA_000806385.1 Leptographium procerum
TGCAAACCCCCCCCCCCCCCAAACAACAGAAATCCGCCCGAGAAGCAACCCGAGCGGCCAGCCAGCTCCTCTGAGCTCCTGGCTACAGCAACGTTTTTATGTCCGCAAAACGAATACCGTCTTGTGAGCCGTGCCGGCTGGTAAAGCTGGCCTGCGACCACCAACACCCGTCCTGCTCGCGCTGCATCAAGCGCGGCATCGGCGAGAGGTGCGAATACCGGAAGAATGCCTTTAAGCGGATCCGGCCACAGGGGTCGCAGCGACCGTCTCCAGAGACCATGCAGTCCTCGCCAGTAGACCACTTCCGAGGCCGGCCCGGCACCGCTGCGCCACCGGCATCCCATCTCACTCCGCAGTTGCTGCGCCTGTCGGACGCCGGGCAGTCGGCGGCGGTGGCTTCAGTGGCGGCAGTGGCAGCAGTGGCGGCCGCCACCCCGTCCTCGCAGCTCAAGCTGTATCCCAGCCCGGGCTTCCAGGGCCCGTCGTCGCTGGCTTCGATGCTGGACAACCTGGGCCGCCGCGGGGGGCTCCCTCCGCCGCCGGGGTCGGAGCATGTCGGCCTCAGCAACGAGGAGGCCAGCCGGATGGACGCGCTCTCGATGAACCGCCTGGCCATGATCGAGGACGGCGTCAGCATCCTGGACATGCTGCTGGCCGTCATGGTGGACGAGTTTCTCGACCGCGTCTTCACCGCCTGGAAGGGCTGTGGCCTGGAGTCGCACCTGGGCTCCTTCCTGGTCGGCTCCTTTGTCGACACTATGTCGCACGAGATCAACCAGCTGCAGAGCCCAAACGGCTGGCGCGCAAACCTGTTTGCGCTCTCGCAACGCATCTTTAACCGCGGCAGCCAGCCGGTCGAGCTGCACACGTCCACAACGCTCCAGGACTTTGTCGGCCACTTCACCGGCCCAAACCTGCGCTGGGAGACAGTCGGCGTGATCCTGACGCTTATCGGGTATGGGAGACTCAAATCATCTCAAGATGATGGACAGCTGGAGTGAAAAAAAAAAAAAAGAAAAGGCTAACAGAACGCAAAGCATCGCCGCGGCAGAGACCAGAGCCCCGAATGCCATCTGTAATAGCGAGCAGGAGCGTCAGATCTTGCGCATGAACATGGTCAACTGCGCCAACAAGTGCGCCTCTTTCTGCGAGTCCTTTGACATGTCCAACGATGTTCAGATCATCTTTCTATACCAGAACTTCCTGCTGCAATCCGTCTTCTACGGCGACCAGAGTCTGTACCCTACCTTACCTACCGAAAAAGTCACGCGAAAAAAGTTTGTCTCCTCCCTCGGCTGACCCCCCTTGGACAGGTTTCAAGACGTGGCACGCCTTCAATGACGCTGCAAATGCCCTCCTGGCTGCTGGTCTCCACCAGAAGCCCCAGGATGTGCGTAGCGCCCCCTTTTTCCTCCTCGAGATGCGCAAGCGCATCTTTGTCCGCTTCTACAGCACCGACATCACCATGGCCACGTTTCTAGGCCGGCCACCTCGAATAAGCAAGCGCTTCTGCACGGTCGACCTGCCTTCGGACCTCAGCGAGGCTGATCTGTCCCTGCGTGGGGCTGCGCTCGAGAACGAGATGCAAAAGATAAACGCCGACGGGTGGAACACGTCGGGGCAGATCCATTCGGGGACGGTGCAGCGATGGGCTATGACGACCTCGATGATCCGGGAAGACGTCTTGGAGCTACTGCTTGGCCATGATAAGGCTGATGTGATCCAGGTGACCAGGTGAGACACCATCATCCCTGACTGACTGACTGTTTATTTACGATTTTTCGTATTTAAGAGTGGACTGAAGTTACTGATACTAACAAAAACTACAACGCGGACAGCGCCTTGCGGACACAAATCATGGAGGCGTGGGCCTACCTGCCGGGCCGCATGATCGTGTCATCTCTCAACGTGTGGAAGGAGCGGACCGACCGCGAGGAGGCCGAGTGCCTGCACCTGATCCGGCTATACTATCTGCACACGGCCTTCTTGATCGAGTGGGCCGCGTGGAGTCAGGCCAGCGTGGACCCGGACGAGCTCTTCCGATCGGCCACCGAGCTGCTGGCCTGGGTCAATCAGGCGCTCGTGCGGCGCGAGAACCTGCCCAAGCTCGGCTTCATCTCGCTGGCCTGGAGGGTGGCCACCTGCGCGCTGCCGGCGGCCGGCGCCATCAGCCTGTGCCTGGTGCAGCCGTCGTCGCGGAGCTGGGTAGAGCGGCTGGACCCGGCCCTGCGGCGCCACACGATCGAGAACTTGTGCGTCCTCATCTCCCACATCGACATCCTGCACGGCCCCAGCGACGGCAACTACCTGCTCTTCCACCAGGCCAAGCAGGCGCTCCAGTCGGTCGTCGACAGGACCCTAATGCCCCTGCGGCCACCGGACCCAGTCCACTTCGCCCCCGAGGAGTCTCCCATGATCAACCACACGCCGCGAGGCTTCGATCATGACCGCTGCGCCTTTGACAGCGAATTTTGGTGAGGACTGTTCCTGCCAGAACAACAGAACAGTTACATCCAGAACGATGAAAAATTGAAATGCTGACTAATCGTAGGGACGCATTGCCTGCAATGCTGAATATGTTTGAGACCCAGGACGGCATGGCGCATTAGCAGGACAATCAGTGTAGTCTGATCTTTGGTTTGGGGGGGGGAGCTGTTTTTTTTCGCATCTACTTTCTGCATCCATCTGATGATCTGGGTTGCATAATGGGGTGGTGTGGTCGATTGCTTATCTTTCGGAGTGTTCTCTCGGAGTTTTACTGGCGTTCATTGGTCACTCGGCGAGTCGGAGTAATAGAGATTACAGCGTTTGATGTCAAAACTCAGAAACCGCTAGCGCAATGGAAAATTTACAGCGGCCCCTCGGCCCTGTTAGGCTACGTATTATTGATTATGTCAGCATCCGACGTGTGAGGTCGCGGAGACTTGCCTTCGGCGTCGGAGAGAAGTGGGAAGTTGGTTCGCAGAAATGATTATGAGAAAAATTTTGCATTGTAGCGAAGAAGTGTATAGTCTAGTATTGCGGTTTTAATCTGGGCAGCAGATCTGAGCCCTCGAACGAAGGCGCCTGCCTTCCTTCCCATACGGCCTCCACGGGCCTCATGCCCTTTTTCATAGTCTCCGAGACGATCTCGTTCTGGCGCCACACTCGCAGGATGTTCTCTCCTGCCAGCTTACGCACCTGCTCGTCGGTGGCTCCCCGCCGCAGGAGGGCCTCGATCAGGCGCGGGTACTTTGAGACGTCTTCGAGGCCGTGCACCACGTAGCCAGTGCCGTCGAAATCGCCGCCTGTAGAGGTCCGTATTGTTAGTCTAGGAGCACGCAGGTGCAAAAACAAGTGATCTGAAGTAGCAGATGGCGACGTACCGATGCCGACGTGGTCCCAGCCGGCGACCTTGGCGACGTGGAGGATGTGCTCGACCACGTCCTCGATCGAGGCCTTGTCCGGGTCTTCAGGCTTGATGAACTTGCGCACAAAGTAGATCATGGCCACGCCTCCGTTGCTCGGCAGCCGCTGCAGCACGCTGTCGGGCACGTTGCGGTTGCTCTTTGCGAGTGCGTGGCAGCCCGTGTGCGACAGGATGGCCGGCGCGCGGGTTACGTCCAGGGCCTCGTGCATGGTCCGGTGGGACACGTGGGCGAGGTCGACCATGATGCCGAGCCGGTTCATCTCTCGGATGGCCTCAACGCCAAACTCGCTCAGGCCGCTGTCCTTGCCCGTCTCGGTGACGGTAGTGGCGGCCGTGGCGAAGGCGTTGTCGCAGTTGTGCGTGAGTGTGATGTAGCGGAGGCCGAGGCTGTGGAACTGACGGATCACGGCCAGGGCGGACCCGACCTGGTGCAGGCCCTCGGCGCCGAGCATGGATGGGATCCGGCCCTGCTTGAAGGCCCGGCGGGCACACTGGGAGTTGTCACAGAACTCCAGGTCCGGAACCTCGGCGATTAGCCGCTTGGCGACGTCGATCTGCTCGAGCGTGTCTCTGACAGCATGCTGGATGGCGTCTTTGTCAGTACTACTGTGCTCGAGGTAGAAATGTCTCGCTTTTGAAAAAAGAAAAAAGAAATGAAATGAAACTCACATTTGGATCATCCAGATGGACAATGTCGGGACACTATAGCATTTCACGCATGAGCCGCCAAGACTGGACCATGAGCCACCGGTATACTGACCTCGATGAATGTAGACCAGAACTGGCCGCCCACGCGGCCCTCCCGCATCCGCCTCAGGTCTGTGTGTGATCCCAGGCCTTTGTTTTTGGTCAGCTTCGAGGCATGGGCATCGCATAGTACAGCATTATGCAGTATATATAGTATGGGGGGTATGCGGGCCCGCTTACCTGACTGAAAAGAATATTCCTGGTCATAGATCTTATTGTTCAGCTGCAGGCGGAACAGGTAGGGCAGGTCATTGTGCCCATCGATAAGTGGTGTGGTGCTGAGGATGCGTTCTGTCCGCGCCCTATAGTCGGAAGGGTCAAGAGGTTCTGGGGCTCCATAGCTCCATTTTGTGGCCAGAGCTATGCTTGCTGACACAAACAGCACTGCTGTGCGCAGGGACAGGGACCGTGATGATTTCCTCTCAGGCAGCCGGGCAACCTGTGTATCTTGCGAGCTCTGTGACGGATTTGATTTTGTCTGCTTGACTAGATCTGCAGGTGCGTTATCTGTGGTGAGGAAAGATACCGCTGGTAGTGGTGGTGGTGGTGGTGGTGGATCGTTGCTCATCTTGATGCTGGTATGCAAGCTCGATCTAGCTTGAGCAAAAAGAGTCGGGAGAGTGTGTGTGGACTAGCAGCAATAAATAAGGTCGTGGAACTCCATGCATGGCAATCGAGACGCAGCGCACCCTTTTTTTTCTCCTCCTCCCACTCTAGGCAGTAATTAGGCAAGTTGGGGCGCTCGTCGGGTTTTTAAACCGGACAGCCAGGGGATATATGGGGCCTGGGAGAAAAAACGCCCGCTTAGACAGTTGGGACCCACAGAGCAACATAGTTTCATTCCCGCATTAGTATCTCACACATGCCGTCATTGAGCTCGACTCGCTGTTCTGCCTCTCTTTTGCTCTTATTTTGTGACCTCAGTCTTTTTTTTATTTTAATCTTTCTCTTTCTCTTTGGTTTTCTATTTGTTACTCTATGTAATTTGCATCCTACTACTAAGGGAAGGATATATTCCATAACCTGCTCCTAACTTCCTATTTATAGCAGTATTTTAGCCACCCAGACTTATTTCTGCAGTAGCTATGTTTTCATACACTCATAGTCTGATCTTTAGGTATCTTATCTAATTTGGGCGGACCCTGTCCTAGTACTACAGCACGTTCAAGAGCAGCGGCCACAGTGTGTAGCCAGGGTCTACCTTGTCCGTCTGCAGGTGGTAGTGTCCCATGACTCCTCTGTATTCGGTCGGGTTCGGGATCAAGCCCTTGGGCACCTCGCCGCTGTCGTCCTGCGGTAGCGTGCGTGGGATCTGCAGGATGTCGCAGAGAGTCGGCACCAGCAGCGCCATTGTGGCCTTCTGCACGTCCGTGTAGTCAAAATGCCGCCAGCTTTGGTCTGCCGTGTGCGGCTCCTGTGCGCGGATGATCTTGCGGCCTTGCACGTTGTAGGACGTGCGGAGCGAGACGGGATTGTTGATCTCGATGCCGACTGACGTCTCGTTTGTCCAGCGGGCGTGTCTGCCGAGGTCGGTGACCAGGTCCATGCTCTGGTACAGGGTGCCGTCGGCGTCCAGGAGGAGCTGCACGGACAACCCGCGCCATAAGAGGACGTGGAAGCAGTCGTGCGACGAGATGCACTCGTCCCTGTACAGATGTCAGCCAGCCAGCCACCTACCATATTTCAGTGCAAGGAGAGAACTGTAGACTAACCAGTGGATGACGAATCGCTCGATGCCGTCAATGGTCGGGTTGGCTCGCTTGCCGACGCCGGTGAAGTCGGGGATGGCGTCGATGACACGGGCATAGCTGAGGCCCTGCGGGTGTGTCCAGTGCACGACGGGAAACGTGGTCGGGACCTTCTCGCCCTTGACGATGAGGTAATTCTCACCCTTGGGCGACTGCCACTGTCGACCCTCGAGGGCGGCGGCCGTCTTGGGGCCGAGGATGCCGTCGATGAGGAGCGCGTGGTCCCGCTGCCACCGAGCGACGGCAGCAGCAAACACAGCCGACTCCGGGTCGAGGCCGGCAAACGGGGCAGGCGGAAAGGCCTCCGAACTGCTGCTGAGCCGGTAGTACCGATTACAGGCGGCAGCCTTTTGGAGCTGGTCAGCCGTTAGGATGGTAATTGTCGTCGTCATGGCGCGTGTTTGATGAGGGGAGAAAAAACTAGATAAAAAAAATGGCAGACGAATTTCCGATATCGTTCGGAGACTACTAGATAATAGATAAGTAGTATTACTCCATAGACACGCAGCATAAGGCGAAATCGTAAGATCCGGAGTATATACATTTTTGGGATGGATCGATCCGCTCACAGAGCCCTCAGACTTTTGCTATACGATACCCCGCGAGTTCGGAGAGAGATACGGGATTTCTATTCTGTGGAGCCACCACGTTGCCGCCGGGCCTGGTCTCCAGCCAGTCTGGCCTTGCTGGGAATAGCCTCGCAAAAAATCCACTTTGCTCTCTCCGAATGGCACTGGGTCTTTCTCCGACTCGCCGAAATGGTCTCCACCGGGGCTTCTACGGCGTAGTTTTAATGTGGGTATGCGTCTGCATACTAATTGGGACCCATGTTCATAACCCAAGTCGTGTGTCTACTTTTTAGGAATTATCTACTGCTCATCCTCCCCGTCTTCAAAGAGGCGATTCTTTCTTTTTTTTTTTCTCCTCCAAGCAAAGGCAGCAAGGGGAAAAAAAAAGGAAAAGCAAAGTGGCAAAACTTGTTCGAAACGGCTCGACAAAACAGCTCACAATGGATTCCAAGTTTGTCAACCGGTGGTGCCGCATGGTCTACGGCAAGGACCTCAAGGCTGGGAAGCTGGTCATGAAGATTGACCTCCTGGTCATGACATACGTGTGTCTGACGCAGTTCGTCAACCTCTTGGGCACGTGTTACTCCATACGACATGCAACCCGACACTGTCAGAGCCTCAGCTAACTTTGCTTGCCTGGCTACAGATCGTTCCAACTACTCCAATGCCTATGTCAGCGGAAGTAAGCAATTTCATCCCTTATCTCATGTCTTGTGACACTCTGAACTAACCTGAGATAGTGTATGTTTCTTTCATGTTTCTTTCTCTTGTCGTGTGGCCCCTTCTCTTGTGGTGGACAGGAAACAAAAAGTCAAAAGTCCAAGTGACCTAACCTCCTCCATAGGAAAAAGGACCTGCACTTCCATGGCAAGCAGTACAATATGGGAAACACCATCTTCCTGATTGGATACACCGTCGGCCAGATCCCCTCCAACATTGCGCTCACGTATATTCGCCCCCGCTACTGGTTCACCGCTATGCAGTTCTGCTGGGCCATCATCTGCCTCGCTCAGTATGCCGCCAAGAATGTCAAGACTGTCTTTGCTCTGCGCTTCTTCATGGGTCTCTTCGAGTCCAGCACCTTTGTGGGAACCCACGCTATCCTTGGCTCGTGGTACACGCCTCAGGAGATTGGCAAGCGCTCGGCCATGTTTGTCAGCGCTGCCCAGATCGGTTCTATGTGAGTCTTCTTGTTGGGGGGCCTTCATTTTCGGGTTGCAAGTTTGCGAGTCTTCATTCTAACACACAAACTAGCCTGTCTGGTCTGATCCAGGGTGGTCTCTATAGGGTGGGTTTTCCTTGCTCAGCCCTGTTGCTCAGCAGCAACAGCACTTCGGCAACGTAAATTCAAATGTCCTTGTGCACTGAATCTAATTTTTTTCTAGCACATGAACGGCAGGGACGGCCTGAAGGGCTGGCAGTGGCTCTTCATCATCGACTTCATCGTCAGCCTGCCGAGCGTCGTCTACGGCTTCTTCTTCTTCCCCGACTTCCCGCACAACACGACCTGCTTCTGGTTCACGGAGGAGGACAAGGAGCTCGCCAAGAAGCGCCTGCCAAACTCCGAGGTCCGCGAGGTCCGGTGGCGTCAACTGGACACGTGGAAGCGCATCTTCTCCAGCTGGCACACGTATATTTTCCCTGTATGTCTTGCAAAGAAAATCCGAACGCTGATGACTAAAATGCTGACTGCTTTCAACAAAGGTGCTCTTCACCCTCTACGGAACCGGTCTTCAGATCACTGGCAACAACGTCATGCCTTTCTTCATGGAGAAGCATGGCGACAGCAAGGTCGAGCACCTGAACTACTACCCGACCGGTATGACCGCCACAGGTATCCTCGCCTTCTGGGTCTACAGCATCATGTCCGACAAGCTCAAGACTCGCGTTCCGGCCTCGCTTGCCATTGGCTGCACCTTTATCATCGGAGCCGCGCTGCTGTATGCGGACTCTATCCCCTACGGCGGCAAGCTGACGGCTTTCTGTGAGTCTTACCTTAATCAAACCCCCAACCAGCATGGTGCATTCTGACCATTGATGTAGACCTTCTGGGCACCTGCTTGTCTCCCCAGGCTCTGTGGTACTCTTGGGCCAACGACCTGACCCGCGACCACTTTGAGCTTCGCGTGTTCCTCAATGGTGCCATGAACACCATCATGGTAAGAGCCCTCTTTCCAAGGAAAATAATAGAGCGGTATGTGGGCTCCTTACTGACAAAAATGCAGGAGGCTTTTATCGCCTGGTGGCCGCTTGTCTTTTACCCGGCCGACTCCAAGAACTTCGACCGCGGCTTCATCTCCACCATGGTCATCGGTGGCCTCATTATCCTCGTCGTGCTTCTCATCTGGTTCCTTGAGCGGAGACAGCGGTATGTTAACTCTTGAAGATGGCGCTTTTCCCTCAGAGAAAGAACCCGTTCCTAATGCTATTTATCTAGGGCCAAGGAAGCTCTCAACGAAAGAGCCGTGCTAGACGGAATGGGCGAGAAGATCGACGAGAAGGAGGTCAGCGTCAGCGCTGAGGCCTTGCCCACGAAAGAGGTATGAAAGCCTCGGACTAGATATACGTAAATGCGATTTCGGCCTTGAAGCCTCTTTTCTGGGGGCTCGGCTGTTATAGAGGAGCATCGCGACACAGAACGGACACTCGGGGAGGAGAACATAGACATTGTACAGCTACAGCGTTGTTTTGTTTGCCTGCTACACCTTTAATAGATAGTGTTACGTTATATGTTTCGTTATGTGCAATCGTGTGATTGTGTGATGCGGCTCCATAAATACAAGTTAATTAAAAAGAAAGAAAGAAAAGGAAAAAAAAAACAAGCAGATTTATTTCTCAAAAAGTTTCTCTATACAGTTCTACCCCCAATTTCGCCAAGCAACTCAACCGGCAACATTTGACGCCGCATTTATATAGTTCCCGTAATCCAGTTACTTCCCGTGATGTCCATTTGATTGAGCGCGACGCTCTACACATTAAATTTTAGCCCAGAGCTTCAGATTATGCTTCTTGTAGATACACTGCCTTGCAGAGAAAAAGAAGATTCCGCCGACGGCTACCACGGCAACGTAGAGACCAGCCAGTGCTCTTGTGCCAAAGGTCTCAAGCATTTGACCGCCCATGGGGGTGGCCACAAACAGCGAGAAGCTGACGAAAAAGTACATGGTTCCTGTAGTTCGTGGTGTCAGCTGTGCATTTTCAAGGACAGATCCGGAGGCGCCAGTTATCATACCAAAATATCTGCCATAGTCCTCCGTCTCGCAGATCAGCCCCATGCAGACGGGCGCTAGCGAGATGAAGGAGCCGCTGCCAAAGCCCCAGAGGGCGGAGAAGGCGTACAGGGCGGCGAGGGAGCTGGAGCCGAAGGGCACCAGGATGGAGGCAGTGAAAGCAGTGGTGACTACGATCATGAAGATGAGCGTGTTGAAGGGGCCAAAATGGTCGCTGGCCAGGCCTGAGAGGAAGCGGCCGGCAGTGGAGGTGCCGTTAGCAACGGCGATGAGGGTGTAGCCGGTGTCGGAGCTGAAATGGGCGGCAGCGGCATAAGTTGGGAGAAGGGAGAAGACGCCGAAGATGGAGAACTCGAGCGCCGAGAGGCCGACGGTGACAAAGGCAAAGGTCCAGCTTCGCAGGGCCGTGAAGTTGAGGACGGCCCTCTTGCGGCGGATTGCCACTGGAGCCTCGGAGGATGGCAACGGTGCCGGCAGCGGTTGCTGAAGACAGAGGGCACCGGCGATCATCACGGCAGCAAGCAGAAATGCAATGGTGCGGATGGACCAGGCCCATCCAACGGTGGGCAGCAGGCGGCGCAGGACAAGCGGCATGACGACGCCGCCGACGCTGGAGCCGCAGAGAGCCAGACCCATGGCCATGCCGCGGCGGCGGGTGAACCACTTGCTGATGACGCCGACACCGACCATGGACATGACGGCCGCGCCGACGCCGCCCCAGATTCCCAGCACCAGCATAAAGTGCCAGTACGCATGGCACTCGGCCAGCACGAAGAAGACGGGGATGTAGATCATGCAGCCGACAGGGCCGAGGTATTGCGGCCCATACGCATCAAAGAGAGGTCCCACCTGGATGCCGAGGAACAGCGCCAACGCCGTGAAGGCGCCGGTGATCCAGCCGACATCGCGCGAGCTGTATGCGGCCAGTTGATGGATTTCCAGGTATGCCTGGATGGTGCCGATGGTCTGCATGAAGCCTGGATGTCGTGGTTACAACCTTGTCAGATTTTGGCCTGTCCGACTAGTCACGTGTTCCCAGAGACGTTTACGAGGACGACAAGAACACATACCATAGCTGGTAAAGAGGAGAAGGAAGGCGCCGGCAACAGACAGCCATGCCCTCGCGGTGATCTTGGTGTTCACGGAAGAGAGCGAGGCCGGCGGCAGCAGCTCGCTGGCTACATCAGAGTTCTGGCCGCCCGCGCGGACGGCCCGGATCGAGGACGTATGAGAACCCGAGATCTCCTGCAGCTGGAACGAGGACGAGGCGTTGACGGTGGCCATTGTGCGCAGCAGCCGCAGCAGCAGCAGCAAAAAAGGAGTGAGTGGTTATGAAGACCTCTCGAGATCTGTGACTACGCAGAAAAAAAGCTGGGCAGCAACTGAAATATTGCAGACCGCAAGAGCAGTCTGGTCGTATGACGTCTAGAAGGGTTAAATAATGGCAATGCCTCCGTAGTCGGTCTGCGCTTCCGACCTTCGGCCTCGAATTTTCAGTCCATTCTCTCTGGTGCCCAGTATTCTGTCCTATTTCGAAAATCCACCATTAAATCGAGCAAACGGAAAAGCACTCAGCAGAGACGCTTTGAGATGCACCGAAATGATGCTTTTCCATTGGCAATTTGATCAGACTCGTCCAACTTCGCGACAGCAAACCCGGTCTCTATCAGGAGCTAATGGATACCCTGAGCATTTCTCTTGGGACTTTTGCCCCGATTGTGGGACTGGTTAGGATCTTTTTGCTCTAGACCACGACAACGGACGATTACATAAGCCGTTTCGCACTCCGTACAAGGCGAATCCATGCCCGCTATCTACCTGCTAAGACCAGCCAGCGGACAGGGCGATTTGACTGCCGATGCACAAACACGGGCCACCCCCACAGCAGTGGTCCCCGGGAATCAAAGTCCGAGGTACGGCCAGGCCGGTCAGGCTGCCAGGCTGCAGGCCATGTATATTAAATAGGCTGCAGGAGCCAACCGAAGCAGACGTTACACTGGCAATTTTGCTGCGTGATGGCTGAGAGCTGCTATTGGTCAGATGAGACATGCCATGTACAACAGCACGGAGGTTCCCGCTTCTAACCGCCGAGGCTTGGATGTTTCAGGCAGGTGGTGAGCCTTCTTGACAAACAAATGCATCGAAACGCGGCACGGGGATGTGGCGCACAGACATTGCGACAAAAAACGTGGAGGCTGTGCACTGCAGATTTTTGCTGAAGAGTCCGCTGCTCATAGCGGCCGAGCCTAGTCCTATCTGGACTGGGAGGATGAAATATTATTACTTATCTCACATGGTATCTTGGTATGATATGCCGCGTTCCTGACGGTCTGCCGCAGTCCCTGACCAGGCTGTCGTCTTCCACTCGTACACGAGATAATACGTAATCAGCCGCGACCACGTGGAGACGAGCAAGTTTTCTGCTGCCAATCTTGTTGGGCTGATTCTCACAATAAAGCTCTGCCGAGGACTTCTGAAGATCTCTCCCGCGAGTCTTGCTAATAAGCCAATGCCCAACAGACTATTGTCAATAGTCTACCATAGCGCTCTCCTTCAGCTCAGGGGCCCCGGGGTCCCTTTCTGACGGCCAGGTCCTAGCGACGCACAAGCAATTATCGTACGACTTTCTCAGTCATGCCACAGCGTAGCTCGCAAAGGGCATTCAAATCCGAGGCACAACAGGGGTTCTTCAGGGGCCCGGGAGCACGCTAGAGAAAAGTAAGGTTTTGGTCTAACCGGATACCATATGGTCTATGGCGTAAACGTGTCTACCACAGCAGATCGTGATAACGGCTCGATCTTAGCACGTCCAGTAGCAGTACCGTCTCTTGGCCGGAAGGTCTCTGGGGGAGGAGGGGTTTCCGTTCTGTGGGCGAACACCTCCATACTCTGCCCGAGTATTAATATCTAGCGCAGCTCCTCTCTGTTGCTGCTCAGTTCTAGACCAGGTGTATGATAGGAGGTACTAGTTGCTGCTCTGCTGTTGTTCTGGTGTTGTTGTTCTGCTGCTGTATTGCTGTATTGCTCTGTCGTTCTCGTCATATTTTTGTCTCTCTCTCCCTCTCTCCCTTTTTCTCTCTCTCTCCCTCTCCTTCCCATTCTCACCCTCCGTTCTCCCTCTCTCACCGTACTCTACGTTCTACCCCCAACTCTCGATATGGCCACCAAAGCCGCAAAGCCCCAGTACATGCCCAGAGGCCGGCCGGTAGACCAGGGCCGCCCCGTCCGCATCACCATTATCGGTGCCGGCATATCGGGCATCTGCCTGTACGTCCGCCTCCTGCAGCATGTCCCGGCCGCAAAGGTGACCATCTACGACAAGAACCCGTCGCTCGGCGGGACCTGGTACGAGAACCGCTATCCCGGCGTGGCCTGCGACGTTCCTAGCCATGTGTACCAGTACTCGTTTGAGCCCAACAAGCGCTGGACCAAGCTGTTCGCGCCGGGGTCCGAGATCCTCGAGTACATCAAGGGCGTGGCCGCCAAGTACGGCGTCGACCAGAAGATTAAGTACAGCACGCGCGTGATCGGCACCCGCTGGGACGAGGATCAGGGCGCCTGGGACGTCGATATTGAGCACACCGACGCCGAGGGCCACACCACGCAGAGCAAGCGCAAGGCCGAGATCGTCATCAGTGCCGTCGGCATCCTGAACAACTGGAAGTGGCCCGACATCCCGGGTCTGAACGACTTTCGGGGGAAGCTCCTACACTCGGCGGACTGGGATGCGTCATGGTAAGAGGGGATTTGTTTCTCCCTTCTTTTTTCTCCCTCTATTCTCTTTCTCTGAACCCGACCTCTAATACTGCAACAGGGACTACACTGGAAAGAAAGTGGCCCTGATCGGCAGCGGATCCTCGGCCGTCCAGATCCTGCCCCATCTCCAGGAGAAGTGCCCACAGGTCAGCAACTTCATTCGCGGTGGCGCGTGGATCAGTCGGTCCTTTGGCTCGACGTTTATCGAGGACATCCTGAGCAACAGCGACGAGCCGGGCAACTACACCTACACGGACGAGGAGGTGGCCCGGTTTGAGACGGACGACACCTACTACCACGACCTGCGGCAGCAGATGGAGAGCTCCATCAACAAGGACTTCCCGCGCCTGTTTCCCGGCTCAACCGAGGAGGTCGAGGCCACGGAGCGCATCAAGATCATCATGCGCTGGAAGCTGTTCCAGAAGATTGGCCTCTACGAGAAGCTGGAACCCGGCTTCACGCCCGGCTGCCGCCGCCTGACGCCCGGCCCGGGCTATCTCGAGGCGCTCGTGCAGGACAACGTGGACGTCATCACATCCGGCATCGAGTGCATCACCGAGGCGGGCGTGCTGGCCCGCGACGGCAAGGAGTACAAGGTCGACGCCATCGTGTGCGCCACCGGCTTCGACTGCAGCCACATCCCGCGCTTCTCCATTCAGGGCCGCGGCGGCCAGCTGCTGGGCGACCGGTGGCGTGGCCGCGCGTCTGCCTACATGTCGCACTCAGTGCCCGGCTTCCCTAACTTTTTTGTCGTCGGCGGGCCCAACTCGGCCACGGGCGCCGGCTCGCTGCTGCTGATCCTCGAGTCCGTCATCGGCTACGTCGTGCAGGCGGCTCGCAAGATCAGCCGCGAGCACATCAAGTCGATGGAGGTCCGCGAGGACTCACTGACCTCGTGGGAGGCCATCCTTGACCGCTTCTTCCTCAACACCGTCTACGTCGACAAGTGCCAGAGCTGGTACAAGTACGGCGACAAGATCGTCGGCCTCTGGCCCGGCAGCAACGTCCACGCCATCCAGACGCTCAAGAACCCCCGCTGGGAGGACTACGAGTACGAGACCCTCGAGGGCGCCGACAAGCTCGACTGGCTCGGCAACGGCTGGACCACGTCCGACCTGCAGCGCGACAACCTGGGCTACTATGTCGACGACGCCGACGAGCCCCCGGTCCCGACCGAGGAGGTGCTCAAGCGCCAGCCTTAGTTGGTTGGTGTACGGTTTGTTTTTGGTGTTCTGGTGCTCCTCTTTTTTCCAGTTTGCTCTCTTCCCAGCCTTCTTCTTTCTCCAATGCTCGAGCCTCTGCGCCGCACCCATATGTTTTACTGTGCAGCTTAGCTAGTTTATTATTTCTCCTGTTCAAACGAGAAACTAGCATCGCCCTATGCGCTCTCTTTGACAGCTGGGTTGACGAGCTCGGCCCATGGGCAGTTCTGTTCGACGATTGGCCTTGTTGATAAAGACAATTGGCAGTAGATTAGCCGTTCCCCGGCCAGTTGGCAGCTGCACCCGTAGCGAGGTGGTCTTTCGTCTATTCTCTTGGCGTCGGTGTCGAGATGTCGTACTGGGTCTGGCTTCTGTCGTGTTGGGCAGGACGGACTTTGCTCCATAAATTCCACCTTCTCGCTAGCTAGTTACGCGACTAATTTCCCTGGCCGTAGGCCGATGAAGGTTGACGGCACTGCTGCAATTTGCCGATTGCTGGGTGCTGTCATGGTTCACGGTATTGCACGCGCTATGGCTGACTGTGCAATCGCAAGGACGAAGTTCTGCTCGCGCCTGGAATGATGTAGTGGTTTTTATGGAGATTGTCGGAATTCGATAGCTAAAAATGTAGAAGAAAACGCGTATGAAGTACTCGATAGAAAGAATTAGATTTCGACGAGACGATTGCGCTGTAATTGTTGGATCTTGCATCTACAGCCAATTAGAACAACATTTATCGCTTCAATTAGCGTGCTCAATTGGGGTGCAGCCCATCAGTTAAGGAGACGGATGAATCCTGCAATGAACGATGGCAGCTGCTTTGGCGGTCTCTCACGGACTCCTTGAGGCCCAAGGCGACAATGATGCGCAGGCTGGGAGACGAATGATATTTGCTCTTCGCTTCAGTCCGCTGGTCAGAAAGGTAAGCAGCATCCCAATTTCGACCGACTGTTCCGTAGGAACAATGGCGTTCTCATTGAGCAGCTTCTTCGTCGGAAGTCTTACGGGCTTCGGCGACTTCTCTAGATCCACGCAAATGAAACCACAGCAGACGAGACAGCTGTAATCCAATAATCTTGTCGGAGGCCTTCTTCAGTCTCCACCCACCCCTTTCTTCCATATGCAACATGCTGATGGGCTGGAAGCCACGGAGTACTCCGTACTGTCTAGGAAAGAAAACAAAACGCCCTGCGAGTGGGCTCACCTTATGTACGAGTGCGCAACGGTACTTATCTTACAGCATCTTACCTGTGTACTACTCATATGCAGCTACTCCATAAACAATTAGCAGAGCGCCAAAACGCGCCACATCCGTCAGCAGCGTCGCGGATCTGAGAGATGAGAAACATACCCCACCAAGTAGGATTGTAGGGTAGCTATACATAGTACAGAATATCTCCTATGTACGAGTACGCTTTTCGCTACCGTATACGTACACAAGTAAGCTGACAGGATGTGCTAAGAATCGTCTTGGCGACTGCCAGATTTTGTTGCTCCGTGTTGTGTATGGATGTATCTCATGGATGTTCCTTTTCTCCCCCGATATTGTCGTCTGGTGGTGGGCATCCCCTATTTTATTTTCGCTTTCCAGGTACCCCTTTTTATGTGCCTTCTGTATTGGGGACGACAACTAACTAGAGCAGGCATAGTAAGTAGGGCGGCGGGCCGGCGCCCTGATCGCGTGCGCGAGGTGTTCGTAAAAAAATGGAAAAGAATGTCACTTGTCAACTTTAAAATTTTTGCGATCACGGAGCCGTGCGAAGAAAAGGCAATCTTATCTTGCTGGCACCATCCCATACATACTGTACATACATAAGATACATGTTGTACATACGCAAAAGATGCAGAGGTTTCCTCAACAGGCGATGATGTGCGAGTTTTCTGCAAGTTTTCGCGTGCAGCCTGGTGCTTTAAAATTGTTACCGGCTGCCTGACTGGCGGTGAGTTTATCAGCAGCGGTGCTTCGGTACCCGACTTGCCGATATTTGTTTTTTTCGCGTGGCTTTGTACTGGTTACTTGCTTGAGAGTACGAGATACCCTTTTCCCCCTTTATTTACCCTATTACAAATGCTACATAGCATGGATCAGTGCTTGTGTGGTGTGCTAGGGTGGAATGCAGGCGGCACGGAATAGGAGCGGGAACAAAGTAGAAGCGAGAACGAGAAGTCTCTGTTCTGTAGAATGCACGGCCTCGTCCACTTAAACTTCACCACGTCTCTGTCCCAGAAAGAAAGAAAGAAAAAAGGGCACTGATTAAATTCGATTTAATAGCATTTCGGTCACATTGGGACAGACATGTTTCTGGAAAATAAGCAAGCAAAACCCCGGAGCACGCAAGCGTCTCACCTCTAATATTACTCGTACTCGTAGATGTGTTGCGCCGGAGTTTTAAGTCTGTATATTGTTCCGAGGTGCAGGAGGGAAGTATGTACACAAAAAGTTGCTGATATTTGATCGATGAGGATGGTGGGTGGAGTGTTGGATTTACTCGTTGAATTTACATATGTACTTGTAGTAGTATGGGGGGTAGTACGTGGTATTTGCTGCTACAGCTGCCTAAACAGTGCTCGGCATTGGCTGGCCTTCCTTGTCTAACTGGTAGTCAGCTCAAGAGTGACGTATGGTAGATACGCGTTTAGAATTGCTTGTTCCCTTTCTGGGAGAAGTGCCGAAGGAGTACTGACTTTGAGTACTACTAAGTAGCGACTACGGTCCTCTAGGCCCATAATATTTCCGACACGAAATTCAGGGGCCACTATACTGCTGGCAGTACTGAATCGGTATTAATAACATAATCAGTCTCGTACTCATACATATGAGTACGAGAGCTGGGCCATTCCTACCCCCTTTTCCAAGCGCGTGTATCCCCATCATACACAGTGTTCATATATGATGTGCACTGTCACAACAGGTCGACCATTGGCTCTCACCTGTTTCTCTGGCCTAATTAGCGATACGTAGTATATACAGGCATTTATGATGGTCTGTTCTCATAGATGCATGCCCTGCACTTCGGATGTTTCTGCAGCAGCCGCAATTTGGACATGCTGCTCGGTGCCGGCCCTTTTGTTGCCCGCTGCCTCGCACCGTGCTCGAGCAAATATTGTCGGCCGAAGTTGGCAGAGATTATCTGCCAAGAGCTGTGATCAGCTCTCGGCTGGCTTGGCAGACCCGCACAGCGCAAAAGGCGATCCTAGTAGCGCAACCGAACATCCGTGGCCTCGCATTAGGTCGCGTGCCTCTCATTCGGGTGGGCTCTCTTTCGACCCTGTAATGTGTGTTGGACGGACTGTTTTGTTGCAGCAAACCCCGACTGCATAATCCGCTCCCTACCATGCACTCCGTTCCCGTACTCCGTCCCTGTACTTTGCCTCCGTACTTGCAGGCCTGCTTACGACGAGTATTTCTTTTAAAACTGACTGTGATTTTCGTAAGACATTCCCCTCCCACCCCCCTTTCATCGTAGGAGATCTTTCTACCACAAAGAAAGGCCCAACTCCTCCTCTGTCGTTACGCCTGTACTCCAAAGCATCTACACAGCAGGATTTTGCAGACAGACAGACAGTCGGCCAAAACCGCCATCATGGAGCAACCTGATTTGGGCGAGCCTCAGTTCGCCCACCATGCCTCAGTAGAGCCTATCGTACGTGCACTGCTTCATGTTCAGCTCTTTGCCGTTTACCCTTTTGCCCTTTGTTCTTCTCCCTTGCTTTCTATTTCCCGTTTAGCCTTTTCATGAACTTTTTTCATGACTGTTCAAAGACGCGACGGGCGACAGATGACGCGCTGGCTTAAGCCTCATGACGATGTCTCTAACTAACCTCTGTGTGGCTTTGGCTTAGGGCATTGTCTGTATCATGATAGCATCATGTTACATTAACCGCCGCCGAGGATACTCCGTCTTTCCCTCCAAGCAGGGTCAGGACCAGGGCCTGCTGGGCCACGCCGATGCCGTCGACCTGCGGGATGACCACGACAAGGACCAGGTGGAGGAGGGTTTGCTCGAGCTGTCGCCAGCCACGACGGTGACCACGACACACGCCCCCAAGAAGCGGACCGTTTGCGGCATGGTCGTCCACACGCCAAACTCGTCCCGCTACGCCAACTACTGGCACAGCCGCTTCATACAGAAATACCCGTTCCTGGTCGAGATGTTCTACTGGGCCGTCAACCTGCTGTTTTACGTCTCAATAAAGTCGTTCAGCGAGCTGATATTTGCCACGGACGGCGTGTGGAAGACGGCCGAGAACCACGGCATCGCCGTGCTTGAGATGGAGCAGAAGGGCATCTTCCGCTTCATCATACCGATGCGCGAGATTGACGTCCAGCGCTTCTTCAGGACGGGCCACCAGGGTGCCCTGACCGTCCTGAACCGGGGGTACTCGCTGATCCACATCCCAGTGACAGTCAGGTAAGATAAACATTATGCAGAGCTCTCCGGCACAGGCCGCTCTTTCAGTGGCTCCTGTTGTTGTTGTTGTTGTTGTTGTTGTTGTTGGTTTTGTTGTTCTTGCTGTTGTCGTCCAGTCTCACCCGTGTCATCCCTTTGGGCTAATGCAAGGCCCTTTGTCACAGTTTCCTCGCCTGGTACTACTATGTCGCGCCGAGCCACGCGCAGTTCGCCTCCGTTCGCCGCATGATGAGCCTCACCAATTTTTTCAGCTTCCTCGTCTTCACCACCTTCCCGTGTATGCCGCCCCGCCTGCTGCCGGAGAAGTTTGGTTTCTTCGACACTGTCCGCCGCGAAGACGCCGAGTCCATCTGGGCCACGGGCAAATTCTTTAATCAGCTAGCCGCGTTCCCGTCGCTGCACTTTGGCTATTCCTTCTGCATCGGCACCGTGCTGATGTACCACTCGGGCATCTTCCGCAACTGTCTCGCCCCGCGCGAGAAGCGCAGGTTCAAGCCCCGCCAGGTACTCCTCGCTCTTCTAAGCATTGTGTACCCAAGCTTTGTTCTCCTGATCATCGTAGCGACGGCCAATCACTACTGGCTCGACGCCATGGCGGCTACCGGCGTTGTGGCCATGTCTTGGCTGTGCAACCGTGTTTTCCTCGCTTTCCTCCCGCTGGAGGACCTCTTCCTCTGGTGCGTCAAGCTGGAGAAGCCTATTCCCACTACGGGCTATAGGGGCAATGCATTCTAAAGCGGCTCTATTTGGAGAGCAATTTTCACCTCTGTATAATATTACGTCAATATAGAAAGCCTTCTCGGCTCCGGACTGTCGACATGATAGACGTCTGGTCGCTACAGCGTTACAAGCTTTTTTTCTTTTTTTCTTTTTGAACTATTCTTCTCCTCAACCTGAAGTGAGGCAAGGCAGGGGTGTTGCGCCGAATTGGCGGATTTCTGACTTTATTGGTGCTGGCGGACTACCGACAATAGCGGGCTGCCCCACTGAAAAGAGCATTCTAGCGCAGCCACCAGGGCCAAAAAAAAAAATCTTCAAGACGGCAAAATGCGGCAATAGTTGCCGTAGGCAAAATTTTGTGGTACTCGTACGGAATACGAACGCTCTGTGTCCGCTTCATCTGTTGAACGGCCAGCTTTGTCGGCGTATTCGACGGGTCTTGTGGGCCGTTTGATTTTTGTAGTCGCAGCCTGAGCCGTGTTGCCGTTTCTGGGCTTTTTGAGTTTTAGTTGCGGGTAGGAGTAGGCTAGCGAGGCAGACGAGCAGAGCCGCGCACGCGAGCGTTTGTGCGATGGATACGATCAAGGCCGCCAGACAGGAGAATGCAAAAGCGGCTATGAAGATGAAAACTGGCACCGCCGGACTCCGGATGTGGATGCCGGTGTCTCTGATGAAGTCGGCAACGAGGCCGAGAGCCTCCCTGTTGTCGTCGCATAACTGGCGAGCCGCTTCTGGAACGTCCTGGACCCAGTCTTGCACCCGACGACCCAGATCGTTCGGGGGGTCTGGACGAAGTCGGCCGCTGCGCTCCATGGATTCTGGGCGGCTCGAAGTTATCTTGGGAGATGGATCTGTCGGAAATTGTGTATCTTAAGAAGTAGTGGCCGTTTCACCATGGAATGCCAACCGCCAATTGGTATGGCGACCTGTCACCCTTATGTATATGTACAGGTGAAGAGAATAACTGATGCGCGGTCATGCTCTGTTTAAATGGGCCCTCACCAGGAAAGGTCGCAGCGTTCTGCCTGATGACGGCCCTTGCTTACAATACAAAGACGTACTCGTATTTGCGAGATGCTAGAGGTAGCTGGGAAACGGCTCAGCAATGTTCTTTCATCTCTTAGTACGGAAGCATGGATTACACGCACTCCGTACTCGTATCTTGGAGCACGCGTCAGCCCGAGATCCGCCGAAGCATTGTATCTTACGAGTAACGTCTTTGTGATGGACTAAGGCGAAAGTGGATACGAGTCTCACAATGCGAAGCGGGCCTCAGAATCCGTACGTCACTGCTCGTAAGGACGCTGGGTACCGCCAGTAAAAATGTGGCTAGTCTGTTGCGTCGAGACACGTGGCGCTAGAAGACATTAAGAGCAAAAAAGAGCAAAAAAATAAACGCTGTCACCAGAGAGGCTCGAACTCTCGACCTCAGGATTATGAGACCTACGCGCTAGCCAACTGCGCCATGGTGACTTGTTTTCGATATGCTGCTGATAGAATTGCTACCTCATATACGGAGGTGCAGTGATGAAGCGTACAATTTTCCTACTGACATTGAATCTGACCTTACTATGGCAGGCACAGCATACTTCTCAGTCAATACGGCGGCTGTACAACAATTTCTTGCGGGTTCACTCTACCAGCAACAGCTACAATCAGAGACAAGCCATGCCCTAGTCCACACGTAGGCCAGCCTCCTTTAGCAAGGGCAGGATCTTTTCACCAAAATATTCTAGGTCGGGCTTCCAGTCATAGAAGCCGAGCTGGACGCCGTCGACACCGATGCTGTGCAGGGCCAGCAGCTGGTCGCGAACCTGCTCGGGCGAGCCGATGACGTCAATATTGCCAAAGTGGTAGCCCTGCTTGTGCTGGGGATCGCGGCGGCCCCTCCAGGCATGGGCGTCGCTGTCAAAGGGCTTGCCGTCAAAGGTGCGACCAAAGGAGGGGTTTTTGCGGCCGGCGTCGATGGCCTGAGCATAGGCCTCAGCCAGCTCAGGGGTGTCGCGGGAGACGACAAAAGGGTTGATGATGATCTTGACAGTGCGGCCGCCGTGCCTGGCGGCGGCCTCACGGATGGCGGCAATATGAGGCGGCAGGGTGGCGAGGGCGCTGTCGATATGGGCACCGCCGGGCGAGGTGATGAAGATGAGATCCGAGTAGCGGGCGGCAAAGTCGATGCCGGCGGGCGAGCCGGTGGCGTTGACGAGCACGGGTCGGCCGTAGCGCGGCTTGGGCGTGACCCAGGCGTTGCTGAGGCGCCAGGGCGACAGGCGGCCGTCGTACGAGAGGTTCTCGGACTCGCCCCAGAGGCTGTGGACGACGTCGAACAGCTCGCCGGCCATGGCGTAGCGCTGGTCGTGCTCGATGCGCGGTCGGCCAAACATCTCGTGCTCGACAGCGCGGTGGCCCGTCACGATGTTGATGCCCCAGCGGCCGGCGGCAATGTGGTCCAGCGTGGCGCCGTACTTTGCAATGTGCAGCGGGTGCAGCGGCCCGTAGAGCACGTGCATGGTCGAGATGAGCAGGATGCGGCGCGTCACGGCGGCCATGGCGCCCAGGGCGACAAACGCGTCTAGCGAGGCCTCGCCGTCGTAGCTGCCCTTGGGCAGCCATTGGGTGCGGCTAAAGGCCAGGTCGAAGCCAAGCTCCTCGGCCCGCTTGACAATCTCCACGTTGTAGTCAAATGTCCATGTCGTCGAGGTCGGCAGCGAAGATGTCCTGAGGTCCTGCAGGTCGAGGAACACGCCGAGCAGCAGCGGCTGTCGCGCTGCTTGGCTGAGCGGACTGTCGACGAAGTCAAAGGGGCCCCTGAGCGGCGGCCCGCCTTCGCGCACCGAGTGGG
>JRUC01000038.1:0-58085 GCA_000806385.1 Leptographium procerum
CCCCTCCCCCCCAACAAGAGACAGTCAATGCGCTCTCGTCGCTGGGAGGAGGACCTCGAGCCATTGAGAGTCGTTTGATGATGTGACCAGACGACATAAGATCTGTCTTCTCCATAAACAGCCGGCGAGCGCGAGAAAAACAACAAAAACCAGTCACTGTGACGGAATATCCTGCGTATGTCAGTGCTGTGATTCAAATCGCTTACTACTAGTCTCTCTATCCTCTATCACTATCACCATACTACCTTTTCTCTCCGCTGCAAGCTGCCGTCACCACCTCAAGAAGATTTACCAGGCACAGCCGCCCATACATAATCATCTGTAGCCGCCCGCTCAATCCTCAGAACTGCCGTCCTATTTTGTCCGATTTTGAGGTTTCTGTGAAATTTGTGTGTTGGAATCTAACAAGCTCTCTCTTTTTGGCTCTGTCTCCTTTTCTTTGCCGCCCACCTCCCGTTCCTTGCGTCAAGACTACCTCCCCTGTGTCCTTTTCTATCCTTTATCAAGACTGTCGTTCTTGTCTGTCTCGTTGACCGAGATAGACAAAGAAAAGACCCACCGGCAACGGTATCATAAAACAAAACAAAAAAAAGACCATACACCAAAAAAGGGTTAATAGTGCAAGAGGGATCAGAAGCAATCGAGATTGTTTCAAAACAACAATAGGGAAAAGACGGCACACTGTACGAGAGCCGAAACACAAAACACCAAAATAAAAACGTGGAGGGGGAAACAAAAAGCATGGTAAGGCGCCTTCGCAAACCTCTATTGCCTTGGTTCATGAACTGACCGATGTCTATCAGCAGACGTCACACATGGCAGCTTCTGCCTCGTGGCAGCCACCGCGAGAAATGCAGCAGAAGAGCCAGCTCATGCTTCACAACTCCTTCTTCAGCCTAAAGGGTGTTCAAGACCGACCAGTATCAGTGGCTACCGAGTTTATGGAGTCTGACTTTGATGATGACGAGATTCTGAGCGACTATGAAGACGGGGAGAACTCACCACGTGTGAGCCTTAACGTAAGTTTCCCTCACCTGCTGCTGCTTGTCTTCGTTCATGTCCTTTCGGCTGATAGCTATGTAGTCTGGACAACCTAGCTTTACCACAGTCTCGTCCTACGATGAGGCGCAAACGCCAAGGTCCAGCCGGATGCCTGCGGAATACCACATCACCATGGACCAGACAAAGCAGGTCGAGGGCCCCCGCGGACCGCACTTGTTCCGTATCTCCACGCTATCCGCTGAATTTCAGGCCGAGTTCGAGAATGCCCTGTCCCTCTCTCCTATCACACCAAAGGTGCCGAAGGGCGAGGCGATTCCGCTGGTTCATCGGCTCCCGCAGCAACAGGTGCCACTCCCACACGGAATCACTCCTCTGCCCGCCAAGAAGCCGCAGTGTGGACCGTTTCAGTTCACGGATGAGGAGTTGGACACGCGGGATTTGTGTTCGTGGTCGCCAGAGAAGGTCGCACAGCGGATGCTCAATGCAGGCATTGAGCTCCAGGTGTGCGAGCGCTTCGTGGAGAACGACATCACGGGGGGTATCCTGATAACGCTCAAGTTTGAGGACCTCAAGGAGCTAGGAATCCCGTCGTTTGGTCTGCGGATGACGGTGTGGAATCAGATCAATGCTATGAAGAATGTGCAGCCGGCGGCTGAGCCACGTCCGGAAACACCGATCGAGGACGAGCCTGATCGAGAGGTGCGACGCGAGCTGCGGCAGCAGGACGGCCCTGGCCGGTCGCTGCGACGGCGGGCAAGCAGCCGAAGAAAGAAGTCTCGCATGGATGACGCGGTGACACCGCTGGAGTCGGTGTCGATTGTGGGCATCGAGCAGATGGTGCCGATGCCACACCAGTGCTCCAAGGGCGAGAACTGCAGCCGGTGGAGGCGCAATCAGCGGATGATGGAGGCGTTCAGGAGAGACCATCCCTTTGTCGACATGGACAAAGGTGGCATTATCATGATCGCCGGTGACCCAGGCAATCCGGAGACGGCCAGGGCCATCATCCCGTCGACCGTTGTGAGGGACGAGGCTGAGAGTCCGAGGCTGAGCCCGAGCCGAAGCCTGGGCCAAAACCTGGCCCAGGACCAGGACCAGCGGCCGCTGTCAGACATGGAGGTATCCGTGGTGGCCTCATCGGACGTCATGGGCCCGGGAAGTCTTCCGGCACCGACGCAAGCGCTACAGGAAGACACGCTTCGGGCAGTGCAGACACGAGACCCGCAAGACAACGTGAGACAGTTCCTGGACTTTCAGCATCAGCACGTGCCTGCTGGCAGCGAGGTGCCGCCGACGCCGCCGTTTGAGCTCTTCCCTGCTCGCGCGCAGCCGATCGAGGGTCTGCGGGCACTGCCCCGGCTGTCCATCCCGGTGAAACTGCGGCAGTCTTCGGTTGCCGCAGCAGCTGCCGCCTCGCCGAGCCAGTCCACCGTGCGCCAGCCATTCTCGGCGCATCCTCTGTCGGCACATCCTCTATCAGCACACCCATTGTCAGCGCAGACAGTGTCGGCAGCGCCCACATCCGGCACTTCGTATACGCACACGGCCATGGAGGAGTCGCCTGATCGCACACCCCTGGGCGTCTACCGCTTTGGGACGCCCTTCTCTGAAATGGACGTGCCGGTGACGGCAGTGCCTATGGGTCCGGTAGCACGCGACGTTTCGCAGTCAGTGCCGCCCGACATGAACTACCGCGCGGGACCGCCGACGAGGACCATGTCACGGGCCTCTGCACGCCGACCGTCGTTCCCAGTCCTGCCGTCACTGGACGAGAACAGGGCGACGGCGGCAATGGCTCGGGGCCAACGCCCGCGCTTGTCTCCCTCGGTTGCTGCTCCTGCGGCCGGAAACTCTCTGCCGACAACTGCGCGGGCGCTGCAGCCACCTCCGCGCGTCAAGTACCCATGGTCACCCGAGCGGTCGACGTTTGAGACGGCCATTGCACCCCTTTCATCCGTGTTGGGACAGGCGGCACCGGCCATGTCGACGACTACCGTATCCGCCTCCACATCCTCCTCGTCCCTTATCTCGGACGGCTCACTGGGAACGGCCGCGTCGGCATCGACCGGTGCGACGTCTGCAGCTGGCAGCTACATGGTGATGCGAGCCAAGGATGACGCCGCCGTGGAGGGCTTGACGTACCAGGGCCCGGTAAAGAAGCGCAAGACCAAGATGCTGCGGCACGAGTGGCACGATCGCTTTGTGACGCTCAAGGGCACTCGTCTGGCCGTGCACAAGGACGCTAAGAGCGTCGACCGCACGCTCGAGTACGTCGACATTGACGACTATGCCATCGCCTGCTCGTCTATGGCCGCGTCGACCAGTAAGCTGAACGCAGCCTTCAAGGCCATGAGCATTCGCCGTGGCGGTAGCGCCGATCCCATGCAGTCGGGAAAATCGGCCGACGTGGCTGCCTTTTCCTTCCAGCTGATCCCACAGGATCCCCGGGGCGGAGTGCGTCTGAGGAAGCGGGAGAGCAGCCTTCCTACGAACAGCTATTCGGGCGCGAGCGGCTCTGCTGTCTTGTCTCCGTCATCAATGCCAGCGTCTGTTGCGAACTCTTCTTCTGCAGCAGCAGCGGCCGCGACTTCTGCAGTACCATCAGCAGCAGCAGCAGCAGCAGCAGCAGCACCGATGACGATGGCAGCGACGACAGCGTTTGTCACATCGCTGCCGCCGCCACCGCCGCCACCAAGCGATGCCGTCAACGGCACGGGAAAGACTCATCACTTTGCCGTCAAGAGCCGGGACGAGCGCATCGAGTGGATGCGCGAGCTGATGCTAGCCAAAGCTATGCGGCAGAAGGGTGAAGGCTTTGAGGTGAGCGTTAACGGCAATATGATCTGAAACGAGGGAGATTGGAGAGAGGGGGAGAATTACGCGAACGCGCGTCTTGTCTGTTTTATGGTTCATGGCCTTCATTTGCCTGTCCAACGCGGGTCATTTTCTCTGTTTTTGAGGGAGACTCTGGGGGATTTTGTTCGTAATGAGGGCCCGGGAAGCCTGTCTTGCTATATATAGTTCTATACCACCACGCTCCTTCTCTATGGGCGGCATTCTGAATTTATTCTCATAATCTAAATTGGTTCTCCTACTGCCATCGGTGACCCTTGAGTGATTAAAAGGCTTAACATTAACATTCGTGGCTGACTTAAGCTGTCCTCTTACACAACTGCTAATTGATAATATGCACTAGAAATGTAGGCAAAAACTGAAAGAAAGTTTTGCTTCCAATAGACAATGCCTGTCTGTTCTTTCTTCCCACTGCTCACTGATATAGGCCGTCTGTCGTACTGCAGATGCGCATGCTCATATATATGTTCATGTTTATTTATCCGTGGGGCGATTCTATCGTACAAAGTTGCAGTCCTTTTCTGGTCACAATTTTACTGCCGCTCTTTGCTCGTCCATCGGCACGACCCTTGCATCCGCCCCGGCACCGCGCCGCTGCCCCCCGCTATTTTTTTTTTTTTTTTTACGTCTTGAGCTTGGGCCGGTTCAGGACCGCCATCTGGGCCACGGCATCCCAGTCGATGGCGTTCCACCAGGCGTCCACAAAGGCGGCCTTGCCGCCGTAGCCGTCGCCGCCGACGCCGTAGTCGCGCAGCCAGACGTGCTCCCACGTGCTGAGGCACAGCAGTGGGATGACATCGATGCCGCCGGGAGGGCGGCGGTCGGCCGGAGAAGCAGAAGGGCTGGTGATGGAAGAGGTAATGGCGGACGAGGATGAGGACGAAGACGAGGACACGGCAGCCGCCTGCTTGTCGAGCCACTGGCGGGGGGCGGNTGTCCACGCCCTGCCGCCGCCAGTGAGCTCCCGGGTACGGCGAGCCGGCCAGGTAGGTGGTCAGCAGGCGCAGGTTGTCGCCGCCGCGGCCCGACTGCGGCAGGTGGCTGGCCTTGACCAGCCAGACGAAGCCCGGCCCGAACATGGCGTTGGCGGTGGCGGCAAACTCGCGCCGCAGCGTCTCGGCGCTGCCAAAGTTGTCGTCAATGGCGCTGCGCAGCGACGCCGGGATCTCGCCGGGTGCGCCGCTGCTGTTGTCGGTGCCATCCGCAGACGCCGGCCGCAACTGCTTGAAGAAAAAGTCCGTGTTGTGCGCCATGCTGGCGTGGTTGAAGATGGCGGCCATGGAAGGCGAGCGCGCCGTGTCCAGGACGACGCCTTTGAGGTTGCGGGTCTCGTTGTCGGTGCCTAGGTGGAGCGAGGAGAATGATTAGAGGTGAGGGGGACAAGACGAAAGGATGAGAATAGCAGAGAAAGAGAAAGAGAGAGCAAATCATATCATACCTGCTACCAGCTGGTTCAGCCGGCCTAGTATCAGGCTCATGTGCTGTGTCCAGGCCAGGTCGTAGCCCTCGGCCGAGAGCAGGTTCGGCACACCAACACGTGAATCATGCCGCGACTTGGGCAGGTAGTGTATGCGTCGGCAGGACGTCGCCGTTGCCGCCGGTGCCGCCGCTGCTGCTGCTGCTGCTGCTGCTACTGATGTTGCCGGCTGTAGCTGTGAGCGAGAAAGCTGGTGACCGAGAGCCGAAGGCCCGCGTAACCTTGGACGGAACATGGCCCGGGGGGGGGAGGCAGGTTGCAGTAGGACGCTGAGGTATGCGCGGAGCGGCCAGGGGTTGCGAGGCGTTGGCAAGCGTGCTTTCGTCGGTGGCGGCCCGCTTGATCGTGTGATTTCTCAAAGACTCTGGTCGAAAAATTGCCAATTGCTGGATTTTCGCTAGCAGTTATGTTTCTGCCATTGTTGACCGCCCTCCTGACCCTCAAACTTCCCACCAACTTTATTTTCCAAAAGCTATCACCACAAGCATTGTGACTGCCAATGGGTTCAAAGAGTTCAAAGTCGCTTTTGGTAGGACCATTTTCGAGGACATTGAATTTTTCAATGATTTGGAAATACCGGACTCAACAAGCTCCGAATTGTAGTCCCTGCCGCTACGGGTTCACCTCTAAGCTGCCTATCAAGCTTGCCCGACCAATTTACTAGCCACCAAAAAGGAACGAGCCAGATAGCAATGAACAAGGCATCTGGCGCGTTGTACCGTCAACCAGCTTGACCGTCGCCCGACCTGGCCGCATTTCGGTAGAACCTATTCGGGGAATGGTGTGCACACCTCAGCCACTGCGCAATGAACTCATCCGACTTCGTTCTCTCAGCAACTCGCCTTTGAGACGTGGCAAGCGAGGGCGCCTCGTATGGCTAGCGAAGGAAGCACTGAAGAGCTTGTGAATAATGCTAGATGTAGCACACGCAAACACGAAAAAGGAGGCCGGGAGGACCTCTTATGCCGCTGGTAATCTTCTAGGTAGTGGCAATATGTACGAACAACGACAGGTGTCAGAGATCGAATCAAAATGTATATCTGTATACGGGAGCTTATGTCGTGCTCCTCTCAATGCAAAAAAAGTGAGAACGCTATAACGAAAAATGCCAATACACGAGCAGATGATAGAAACCGAGCAAACTGCTGCCCTGCTAGGACCCCAAGATCAACAAGATCAACAAGATCAACGCCGCCGAGGTGATATGATGTCAGATATGGACGCTTTCTAAAACAAAGAAAAGAAAAGAAAAGAGTGCGCCATTGAGAGCAGAGGCGCAAATATTCACCAATGCCAAAAAAGGAAAGACACATCCGAACTCCCTCTCTAGTCGTCTTCCATCATCGCCAGCATGTCCAGCTCCGTCTTGACAAGCTGTTCAAACTCTTCCCGGTCGATGCCTGACGCTCTTGATAGAAGAAACAGGCTCTTGATGCTTCGCGACACGTGTTGCTTGACGCCAAACTCGCCACGCTCCCGCTTGTCGGCCGACTGCTCCAGCTTGGCGACCAGCGCCGCTGACCCGCCCGAAGAGCTCTGGCTCGAGGCCGAAGCAGGTCGCGGGTGGTGAATGAGGTCGGCCACGCGGGCCTTCCCCTCGTCCTTGGCGTCCTTGGCGTCCCCGCCAACGTACGAGATGTCGCTGTCGCCGTTGCTGTTGCCGTTGACGGCCTGCTCAAGCTTCTGCACGGCTGTTGGCCGGCCGAGTCGAAGCCCGAGCGGAGGAGGTGCAGCAGCACCAGCAGCAGCAGCAGCACCAGCACCAGCACCAGCACCAGCAGGTCCTACCACGGCCACAGCCTCGGCCTCGTCGGGGTCGTGGTTGTCCATGGCCGGCTGGACGGTGTCATACTGCGCAAAGTAGGCATCGTCAGCCTCTGTGCTGTCGTGGCTAGCGGTGGTAACGGCTGCGGCAGACCGGCCTGGATGAGGTGCCGGAGAGCGCTTGACAGCGGGCGTCCGCGCGGGCGTGGCGTCATATCTTGCCCAATAGTCATCGTCATCGTCATCATCGTCGTCGTTGTCATCGTCACCATTGGTGGCGGCTGCGGCTGCGACTGCCACAGCGGAACTGCTCCCGTTGCTGCCCTTCGTCCCCGTGGTGCCCTGTGCAAACGTGCGTTCGGCCTCGGCGGCCGACTGGCAGCCGCCAAAGGTCGAGAAGGCATCTGGCGTGTCGGGAATGCTCACCTCGCCGACGCGCCAGCCGCTGCCGCCGCCCTCGTTGTCGGTCTCGCAGTAGACGAGCCGGAAGACCAGGTCGAGGTCACGCAGGAGAACGAGGGCCTGCAGCGTCTCGATGTCGATGCGCCTGTACCGGATCTCGACGTCGCCGCCGGTGCTGTCCCAGTCGATCTCCACCTCGCCCGAGATCGGATGGGGCTCGAGGCGCGCGCTGCGGGCAACCTCGACGAGCCTGGCCGCCTTGGCCGGGTCATACGACAGTAGGCGGATCCAGGGCTCAGAGCTGGACGCCGAGAGGAACTGCACCCGCTGGCGCAGGATAGGAGACAGAAGCGGGAGGATGGCCGTGGCAGGCTCGGAGGCGATGGCGGCGCTGGGGAGCGAGGGCAGCAGGGGCGCCACGAGGCCCCGGGCGTCGAGTGGGCAGATAACCTCGGCCATGCCCGAGAGATTTTGTGTAGAGGAAGAGGGAGAGGAAGAGAGAGAGAGAGAGAGAGAGAAAGCAGATATGCGCAAGACTGTCGTAGGCTGAACTACGTAGACGGACGTTTGATCCGTCCTGTCCAACTAAGGAGGTTGGGGAAAGCGAAGAAAAACGAGAAATAGAGGTCAGATATAGGCTGGAGCAAAATTATTCAAACAGCGATGAGGGTGTTGACTCGAGAAAAACGCTGCAAACGCGTGTTTGCTAAAGAAGTGAGTGAATGTATGCGTGTGTATGGCGTCTGCCTGAATAGGAGAAGCTTCGCTGGTAGCATCCAAACACTGTTGGCAACAAAAAGAATGAGATCAGCAGACAAGAAGGGCGGCGGCCGTAGATAATATATAGAGGGACCAAGCAGAGGAAAATGGCAGTTGAGGCATTCGCTGGACGCCACTACACAGAGCCTGTTTCCGATTCGGGCTTAGGGCAACGTCTACTGCGTCCCATCCCTGGAGTAATAGTGCGCCACCCTCCCCTCCGCCCTCGCTGCGGTGCTTCGGACACACGGAACCAATCAGGGACAGCAGAAAGAGCGCCTGCCAGTGTTGCCCCTGGGGCCCCGCGCTTTTTTTCTTGGGCCGCACCTGCCCCGGCTTCGGCCTTCTGCCGACGGCAAATCTGGTCAAACTAAGCAGCTGCTACGTGACTAATACAAGTAGACATGAGCCGCCCAAACTCTCAAATTCCTATTATCATCCGTCTTCCTCTTCTTTAATTTTCTTGGGAACCTAGTCTTCTTTGGTCCTGCCGCTCGGGACCGTTCTCTGGCCGACGGTGGCTGAGGGGGGCATGCATGCATACTCGCACAAGAAGAGCAAAGCAGTGTTTCAAGGCTCAGACAGGTGCGATGATCATCTGAGACGGTGCGAGGATGCCTAACTCGCAGAAAAGCCATTGGCTGGAGAGCAGGGAGGTTCGGCGCTCTTATACGGCAAATCCGACAATACCATGGCTGGGTGCATGACCTTTGTCTAACACGTGCTGCGGCTGTTAGGGGCATAGCGGGTATTAATGACGTATCTCTAGCTTCCACACTGACAGTTTTATGCGTTTTGCTCTCGACGAATAGGAAGCAGGGAAAGACCAAAAATAAATTGAAAAAAACCTAAAACAACCACAACCCCAATCAATGTGCATTCTGCGCATTGCCTGGAATTGTGTTGGGCGTCAGATTCATCACAGATTCGCCACACAGCGACCCTTCTTTCTCATACGTTCCAATTAGCGTATAACGAGCAGCGACATCTCTCTGAAGAAGCCTTTTGCGGACGGCAGATCACTCGTGCATGCATGTCTGTCAAGACGGAGCGCCTCAAAGATGAGGTGAGCTGCGCATCTCATCCAGGACGCATCCCCAAAGCCGAACTGAGATAAGCTGACTCTTTGAACACAGGGCTCGAAGCTTCAGGTGGTGATTGCTGGAGGCACGGCCGGGCTGATATCGCGGTAACTTCTCACTCTCTGCCTTGTTCCCTGTTATTTTTTTCTGGCAGCTATCAAGAGGCTGTAGAGACTGAGGAAGCAGAGACTGACTGTTGACATGCAACTTTCCTGTTCTCTCTCCAGCTTCATCGTTGCCCCCCTCGACGTCGTCAAGATCCGGCTCCAGCTGCAGACGCACTCCCTGTCGAATCCCAGGTCGCAGACGAACCTCCATGGCGGACCGACGTACAAGGGCACGCTTCCGACGATGCGCCACATTGTCGCCCACGAGGGCCTCACCGGGCTGTGGAAGGGCAACGTGCCGGCTGAGATGATGTACGTGTGCTACAGCGCGATCCAGTTCACGGCGTACCGGGCGGCCACGCTGCTGGTGCAGCAGGCGGCGGGCGGCCCGGGCGTGCTGCCGCCGGGCGTCGAGTCGTTTGTGCCGGCCGCTGCCGCCGGTGCCGCCGCCACGACGACGACGTACCCGCTGGACCTGCTGCGCACGCGCTTCGCCGCCCAGGGCAACGAGGACCGCGTCTACTCGAACCTGCGGCACGCCGTGCGCGACATTGCCCGCGACGAGGGCCTGCGCGGCTTCTTTCGCGGCCTCGGCCCGGCCGTCCTGCAGATCGCCCCCTTTATGGGCACCTTCTTTGCTGTCTACGAGGGCCTGCGCGCGCCGCTGGCCCGGCTGTCGCAGGCGCTCGCCGGCGTGCCGCAGATCCCGCTCGGTGGTGGGGATGCGGCCGCCGGCGCCGTCGCCGCTGTCGCCGCCAAGACCGTCGTCTTCCCGCTCGACCTTGTGCGCAAGCGCATCCAGGTTCAGGGCCCCACGCGCAGCCGCTACGTGCACAAGAACATCCCGGCCTACGACGGGAGCGTGACCCGCACGCTGCGCAAGATCGCCCGCCGCGAGGGCGTCCGAGGCCTCTACCGCGGCCTCACCGTCAGCCTGCTGAAGGCGGCCCCCGCAAGCACTATCACCGTCTGGACTTACGAGCGCGTGCTGCACCTGCTGATCCGCTCAGACAAGGACGGAAATGATGGACAGGAGAGGGCATGAGGGCGGAAGTATACATATGGGCGAGGCCTGACCTGGGAGATGGGGATACTGCATGCTAGAGTTAGGACTTTTTACGGACAGGTCCCACATATAGATGATCCTTACAGAGGCAAAGGAGACTTATTGAAAAATGAACAGAAGCAATTCCCTCTATGCTGGGAGACGTCCCCTGTATTTTCTATCATACACACAGGAAACCGGTCTGGATGCCAATTGATTGTACATATGAAACAAAATCGTCCAAACTCTTCTTTCTTCTCCTTCATCTCTTGCTTGTCTTTCTTTCTGCTCTCCCGCTCGTCTATTTGCCTTGCTTGACCCAGTCCTCGACAGTCTCGCGCACGGCATGCACCTTGTCGTCGGCATAGTTTTTGCTGACCTCGGCGTGCACCTTTGCAAAGTTGATGGAGCGCTCGATGGCGGCGCGGGTCTGCAGGTGGGCCTGGGCGACGACGGGCACGCGCTGCTCGTACTGCCAGAGTAGGTCGGAGCAGTTGCGCATGGTGATGGGCAGCAGGCTCCAGCCGGCACCGATGCCAAAGGCCAGCGGGATGGTGGCGCGCAGCAGGATGTTGCTGCGACGGGTGACGATGCTGCCGGCCATGGCGGCCACGAGGACGTAGACGGAGCCGGGCATGAGGCGCTCACCACTCTCGCGGGGCGGGGCCAGCGACGCCAGCGTCTCGGTGAAGGAGCGCTCGAGGCCAAAGACGCGGTTGGCCGCCTGGTTGACGCCGTCCTCAGCCGCGCGGGCCTGACGGTACAGGAAGAGACGAGCGAGGCGAATCTGGCCGGCGAGGCGGTCGGTGGGCGTGGGGCCGTGCCGGGAGGGTGTTGATAGTGAGGAGGATGGCAGTGACGCAGCGATGGCTGCTGCTGCTGATGAGGATGCGGACGAAGACGAGGACGGGGTCGTCGAGGCTGGAGACAGGGATGCGTCGGCGGGGGCTGATGATGATGGGGATGTTGCTGCTGCTGCTGGGACGACCGGCGACTTGGCTACCGATAGGGATGCGGGGGACGGCGAGCCGTAGTCGTCGTAGATGGGCTTCTTGGCCTGCACAGCTCTGTCAGCAATTGGTCTGTTCTGTCGTGGTCGTTGCATCTTTTCTCGCCTGTCTGGACTGTCTGTACTGACATAGAAGTTTTCGGGGGCCTCGGCTTGCGCCGTTCGCGGGTAGAGCACGGCACCTCCGAGCAGCATCGTTGCAGCCACGGGTGCTGCGGCTCCCTGGAAGAATGCCCCGTGGTGGGCTGATTAGCAAGGTCGAGGCAAGGGCAGGAATATAATTGGCATAAACGGCAAGAAACGAGAGACAGCAGGAACACGTACCCGTTGCAGGAAAAGTCTAGCGGCCATGGCCGGTCAATTGGTATCGCAAATGCAGCGAGAGAGGGGAAGAGACCCGATTGAAACGGGCGGCGGCAAGAAGAAAAGAGGGAATAAAAAAAAGAACGACGGAGTGAGGGGGGAGGCCGGGCAGACAGACAGACGCGGATGGTCAGCAATGATAATAGGTGATGGGCCTCGAAAGTTTGGTGATGGGGCAGCCGTAGGGAAATTCGCTCTCTCTACTCTTTTCTTCGCTCGGCAGCTGCTGCGGCTATTTTCCGGGAGCACCTTCCCTCGTTTTTTATTGTTATTATTGTTATTATTATTATTATTATTATTATAATTTTTGTCTCTCAATTGCAAGTTACCGACTAGACCTCATATGTACTAGCGTATTCTGGACGCTGTACTTTCCGCAGCCTGTAGGCTTGTTACAGGGCACGCGAGCCACTATAATCGTAGTGGAGGGCCAAAAAACCTCCTCCGTCTTCTCGCGAAGCAACAAGCAGCAGTAATAGCAGCAGCAGCAGATCATACGATTTGCTTGCTACCCGCAACAAAAGACGAATCAAGGAAGCCCAGACAATGATAAAATACGCACGGAGAATACGGCCGCTACCGTGGGTATGTGGACGGTGTCTTGGACAGACGCAGCGGCGTAGGCCGTTCTTCTGGGGGCCAGCAGCGACGACACAGGACGGGCGGTCGGCGAAGGAGAGCGGCGGTGGTTATGCTACTAGTGCTGCTTCCCCTACCGCTGCCGCCGCCGCCGCCGCCGCCGCCGCTGCTGCTGCCGCTGCTGGCATTCCTGGGCGGGTGCCAGCAGACCACCACGTCAACACAGGCCAGGAGCGGGACGACGACGCGATGCTGCGGTCCATCTTCGACTCGGGGGCAGCGTGGACGGCATTCTCGCGAGCAGCGAAGGGAGCGGCGCCGGTGGGCATGTTTGGCAACGCATACCTGACGGAGCCCCGGGGCTTCCTGGCGTTTGCGCAGGCCAGCCTGGGGCGGGCACAGGGGATCGTAGAGAAGGTGGCGCGGGCGAGCACGGCGGCAGAGTACGGGGCCATCGTGAGGGACCTGGACCAGCTCAGCGACCTGCTGTGCCGGGTGATCGACCTCTGCGACTTTGTGCGGGCCAACGCGCCGGACGTGCGGACGCAGCAGGCGGCGTCGGAGGCCTGGGCCACGGCGTACCAGTACATGAACCAGCTCAACACGACGACGGTGCTGAGCGACCAGCTGGACGTGGCCATGGGCAGCGAGGCCGCCTCGGCCGGCTGGTCCGAGGAGGAGCGGGCTGTGGCCGCTATGCTCAAGCTGGACTTTGCAAAGTCCGCCGTCGACCTGCCGCAGGCGTCGCGCGACCGCTTCGTCGACCTGTCCCAGCGCATCAGCGAGGTCGGCACGCAGTTTGTCGAGACCATGGCGCCGGCCCAGCCTCGCATCGACCTGCCCAGTGCCGCCTGCCGCGGCCTGGATCCCGTGGTGGCCCGTCGGCTGACCGTGCGCGGCAGTGCTGGTGGCCGCCTGCGGCTGCCGGCCGCCAGCGCCGAGGCGGCCCTGGCGCTGCGCAGCGTTGTCGACGAGGACGCCCGCAAGACGGTGTACTATGCCTCGCGCACGGCGGCACCGCACACCGTGCAGCTGCTGGAGGAGCTGCTGCGCCAGCGGGCCGAGCTGGCCGGCCTGGCCGGTTTCGACAGCTATGCCCACATGGTGCTGCGCGACCGCATGATGGCCCGGTCGCCCGAGTCTGTGCGTCGCTTCCTGCTGGCGCTGGCCCGCAGCAATGCTCCGCGGGCGCGGAGCGAGCTGGCCGAGCTCAGCGCAGCCAGGGCACAGTCTCTCGGGTCTCCCGGGTCTCTCGGGACTACCGCTGACGCCACCGCCTTCCCCCCCTGGGACCGCGAATTTTACATGCGCGCCGTGCGCCAGGCCGACGACGCTGCCGCGCCGCGCCAGAAGCTGCTGCACGGCACGCCGCTGTCGCACTACTTCTCGCTGGGCACCGTCATGCAGGGCCTCTCGCGGCTGCTGCGCCGGCTCTACGGCCTGCGGCTGGTGCCTCGCGCCACGCCGCCCGGCGAGACCTGGCATCCCGACGTGCGCCGCCTGGACGTCGTCTCCGACACCGACGGCCACGTTGCCGTGCTCTACTGCGACCTCTTCTACCGCAACGACAAGTCGCCCAACCCGGCCCACTTCACCGTCCGCTGCGCCCGCACCATCTCGCCGGCCGAGCTGACTGCCGCTGCCGCCAGCGATCTCGGCCGCGCCCTCGGCTCCCCCGCCCAGGCCGCCAACGACGGCATGGCCACCACGCGCACCCCCGACGGCGCCGTGCACCAGCTGCCGACCATCGCGCTGGTGTGCGACTTTGCCCGCAGCAGTAGCAGTAGCAGTAGCAATATCTTGTCACGTGTATCGTCACGTGACAATCCGGCGCTGCTGACCTTCCACGAGGTCGAGACGCTCTTCCACGAGATGGGCCACGCCGTGCACTCAGTGCTGGCGCGCACATCGCTGCAGTCGGTCGCCGGCACGCGCTGCGCCACCGACCTGGCCGAGCTGCCGTCGACGCTGATGGAGCACTTTGCCGCCGACGCCTCCGTGCTGGCCCTGTTCGCCCGCCACTACGAGACCGACGCGCCGCTGGACCATGCGCTCGTGGCCGAGGGCCTGCGCCGCTCCCGCCGCTTTGCCGGCCTCGACGACGAGAACCAGATCGTTTTGGCCATGCTGGACCAGGCCTACCACACGCTCCCGGCGGAGAGCAGCACTGGCGCCGGCCTCGACTCCACCCGTGTCTTCCACGACCTGCAGCGCGCCATCGCCGTCGGCCCGGCCGATCCTCCGGGCACCTGCTGGCAGGGATTCTTCGGCCACCTCTTCGGCTACGGCGCTACCTACTACAGCTACCTCTTCGACCGCGTCCTGGCCGAGCGCGTCTGGCGCGACGTCTTTGTCGCCGGCCGCAACGGCGCCGCCCTGCACCGCGACAACGGCGAGCACCTGCGCGAGTCCCTCCTGCGCTGGGGAGGCGCGCGCGACCCCTGGCGCTGCCTGGCCGACGCCCTGCGCGACAGCCGGCTCGCCCCAGGAGACGAGGACGCCATGGCGCTCGTCGGCAGCTGGGGGACGAGCCACACGTTCCAGGGTGGCGGCGGTGGCGGCGGCAGTGGTGGCAGTGGTGGCAGTGCTTGAGAGAGGGAGACCACCCACAGAGAGAGAGTGTGTGTTTGCACTTCCCCTCATGTCAGTACGTATTTTGCTGCCGATCTTGGAAATCCTTACATATGTACGTGCAGATTAGAGCTCTCAGCCGCAGATGGAAAAGTGGGTCAATAGACTAGAAGTGGCCAATAGAAAGCCACAGAATACAAGACCGTCCCCCAAAGACGCTGATACTACGCAACGAGTAAGCATCCTTCCTTGTGCGAGTCTGTTGCAAAGAGTTGGTTGGAGGAGGGACAACAGCTCTCTCGTCTTTCCTCGACATATATTGGCCTGCTGCTGTGTACAACACACACCTCTGCTCCCCATTACTCCTGCAAGCCGCAAGCCATGGCCCTTTTTTCCCAACTGCCGATGCATCTGTTCACCCGGTGCTGGGCGCTGGTTGTCCTCGCCCTCAGCCTCATCTTCGCGGCCTCGCCGGCGGCTGCGGCCTCGACGGTGTCAACTGCCTCCACCACAGCTTCCACGGCCTCCCCGACGGTCTACAACAGCTCCGCCGCCACGACCGCATCCAAGACCGTGCGCCAGTACGCCTACCAGGGCTGCTACCTCGAGATCACCGGCACCAACGGCACTGCCGCCGGCAGCCGCTCGCTCGAGGGCGGCGCTGATGAAGTCCTGCCCGGAAATATGACCGTCCCCATCTGCCTCGCCTTCTGCGGGACCGCCGCCGCTAACGGCACCACCGCCTACAGCTACGCCGGTCTCGAGTACGGCCGCGAGTGCTGGTGCAGCCAGGACCTGTCGGGCCTGGCCACCCAGGAGCCTGCCGCCGACTGCGACCTGCCGTGCGACGGCGACTCTGCCACGCTGTGCGGAGGCAACCTGCGTCTGAATGTGCGCGCCATCTTTCCTCCCTTTTCCCGCAGTGCAGCCGAGAAGAAGAAGACACTGACCCTCCCCTCCCCTCCGCACAGGTCTACATGCTAGGCGCAGCCTCGTCAAAAAGGCCTGCGCATGGATCCCTCTGGGCGGCGTTTGTGGCCACGGCGGCTGCTGTCTTTATGCAACTTCTCTAGGGTATTGGCGTTACTTTCGTGCAAGGATATATAGACATGATAGTTGCATAATGCGTGCTCTCTCCCTCTCTCGCTCTTTCCTCATCTGCTTCTTCCTTGTCTGCTCCTTCCTTGTCTGCTTCCTCCTCGCCCGCTCCATCCCCGCACTCTCTTCTTCTCTATCTTGCCTCAATCTTCTGCATCATTTTCTCCCCTTACATATTCTCTCTTTCTTTGACCTTCACATCCCCCCTCAAATTATCCAAACTGCATCGGTCCCAATCCCCTCGCCACCATCGCCTCCTGCACTGCATCCTTCATCCGGGCCACAGCCAACCGCCAGCTCTGCCTTCCCAACCTCCTCCCGCCCTCCTCCTCCTCCTCCTTCTCGTCTTTTTCGCACCCCTCATCTACCAGCCATTCCAGCCAGACAATAAGCTTTCGAGCCTTGTCCATATCCCTTTCTTTCACCACCACCCCGGCCAGGAATCGCTCCAGTACTTCCACATCCTCTTCATGTGGTCCCTCCTCGCATGTCACATCATGCCATGTCCGAATCATGCTCTTTGTTTCTGCTAGCGATAGCACGCGTGATGCCGAAGCTGCTGCCCCTAGACTCATCTTGGCTGGCACCGTCGGAAACTGCAACGTCGCCTGCGTCTTTTCGACGTTGCTCCCACTCCCACTAATGCCATCGCCTCTTTCCCACCGTGCCGCTGCCGCCGCCGCTGCCGCCGGCACCCCCAGCCGCAGCTTCCCAAACGCCTCCATCTCCTGCTTCTGTGCGAGGCGCCTCTGCTGGTAGTCTGCCAGAACCTCTGCTCGGATATCCTCTGGAAGAGCGGCCAAGACAGTTGGGTCTGGCTCCTCCAGCGGCGGCATGCCATTGCTGCTATCTTCATCATGACCGCCGCCCTTGTGTGTACCTCCACTTTCCGCTGCTCCCGCCACAAAAAAAGTCGACTGAGCCCGGTTAGCAGCTGCATCATGTCGTCGCTCCCGGGCTGCTGCTGCTGAACTTTTACCCCCTCTCGTACCCCAGAGACTACGTTTGATGCCTTGTCGCCCTGCATTTCTGGTGCCTCCTCCTCCTTCCACCCCTCTGGTGCTGCTTTTTCCTTTGCGGGGCGATGGCGCAGGCGAGTTCGACTGTTGCCTCCTATGCTGCCTATACTCTGCAAGCACCTCAGCACGCACGTCTTCTGGTAGCTCCTCTAGCACGTCCATGTCGATATCGGCCGGTAAGTCGTCCGGCGCAAAATATATCGCCGTTGCTCTCGCTGGGCTCTGTACCCTAGCCCACATCTTGATTGGTGACTGGTTTCTGCTGCAGCTTTTTCTGGGAACGCTGCAGCTTCTGTTGTTGTTGCTGTTGCTGCTGCTGCTGCTGTTCTCGCCGTTCTCGCTGTTTATGTTTATCCGGGGCTGGTCCGTTTCCGGCTCTGCCACAAGCCGCCGCCGGATGTCCGCCGGCAGCATCGCCAAGACACTGGGGTCCACGTCTCGAGGCAGAACAAACTGCGTGCTGGCCAAGGCAGGAACCCTCCCCGGCGACATATGACTGCCGCTGTTACTGATGCTGTTGCTATTGCTATTGCTTTTCTTTTCTGCAGCACCAAACGACAGCTTCTTCTGGCTCCCTTCGGGCGCTGCTGTCATCGCCTTGATTGGCTCAAGTTTCTGCAGCTGCACCCCGAGGCCACGCAGGTCGCCCGGACTGAACCGAAACGACCGCAGGATAGACACTGCCTCCTTGCCGATCGTCTCAGCACTATGTGTTGCCACGCCGAACACCACGCTCTTGTTGAAGATGTCGCAACGGCCGTGTCCGAGATGCTTCTCTGGATCCAAAGGTGCATCTGCTGCCCGCCTCAGGATCTTCATCGTCAAGTTCTTGCCCCGGACCTGCTCGTTTAGTAGCCGCCGCTCCAGTTCTTTGCAGAGATTTAACACAAACTCCTCTGCCTCCTCCTGGCTGACGAACCGAATTCCCCAGTTCACCTCCGCCGATACCGACTTCCGCACCGGTTGGTCTCCCACCTCTGTCCGATCGATGCCCCGCGCATAGTCCCACAGTCGTTCGCCCGTCTTGGGACCCAGCAAACCAACTAGACGCTCTCGCGAAACGCTACGGAGGTCGCTGACTAGCTTCACACCGATCTCTTCAAGCTTGCCCCTGATGCTATGCGCAACCCCCGGCAGCTGCTCCACCTTCAGCCCGCCCAAAACTTCCAGCACCTCCTCGGGCCGCACCTGGAACTGCCCAGCCGGCTTCGCTCGCCGCAGCGCCACCTTGGCCAGCAGAATGTTGCCACCAATGCCGACCGATATGTGGCACCCGGTATTCTCGAGGATCTGCTGTCGCAGCCCCGTCGCGATGTTGTCAGCCTTCTCCTGCTCTCGCCAGACACTGCCCTCATCAACGCCCACTCCGGTTGATCCTGTAGCTGCAAGCACAATGCTGGTAACGTCGATGAGTGCCTCATCGACACTGACACTTTGCACAACACCGCCCACTTCGAGGATGGCCTCGTAGAACAAGCGGCTCGCCTCCTCGTACGCAGGAAAGTCGTACGGAAGAACTTTCAGGTCCGGACAAAGCTCAGTGGCTCTCTTCATCCACATGCCGTTTGTGACGCCAAACTGCCGTGCTGGATAGTTGCAAGAAGCTATCTCGGACGCGCTTCCTGTTGAGTGCGCAACCGCCGCCGGCTTGCCAACGTACTCCGGTGCGCTCTTCAAGGATACGGCACAGAAAAAGCTGTCGAAATCGGCGTGCATGATATAACGACGAGCGCCTGGCTTATGTCTGCTAGTTTTTGCGGACACCGTTGCCCTATTTTCAGCGGTGAGTCGCTGCATCTTCGATTTTAGTTCCGCCCTCCATGTTGATAGGTGATGGAGGCGGCTCTCCGAGTAGAACTGCTTGAGGAATGCGGGATTCGCCGTAGATGATTTCCGTATTTTGGGGTCAGACAGCAGCCAGGCATTGTGCTCTTCTGATGTCATGACAGCCTGCTTCGACGACTGCCGAAGTGGGCTTACAGAGGTAGAGGCTTCGGCGTCTTGCTCCTTGACAGTATTGTCTCCGCCTAACAGCATGCTGACATCCTCGGCGTCGTTAAGCCCTCTTTCTGCGTTGCGGACATCACCCAAAGATGAGAAGTTCTCGTGTATTTCAACTTTGCCGCCAACTTCGCCGAAAGGGGATATGCTTTTTTCATCAGCAAGACCATCATCATATTCAACGCCATCGTTCTGTGCAGATGGCGTTTCGATGAGGCGCAGGTCTTGGTTTTGGTGCGCAGCCGCAAGCTTCTGTATCTCGTTGGTGTAGTAGCTGGCCTTGCTCTGCTCTCGATACCCAGCCATCTGGTTGGCTTGGCCCTCCTTCACGACCATCCCTCCATCGTTGAAGTGGATCCTCTTCTGTTGCGGGCCTTCGCCGATCAGCTGGTAGTCCGACCACGGCAGCAATTTTCCGGCTGCTATGGAATCGACGACCCATGCCGGTCGCACCACGCGCAATCTTCTCCACTCATCGGCCTTCTTTGGCGGCAATGTTGTTGCGATTATATGCGTGACCATGGTCTTATAGTCCAAGTACTTGATAAAACCGGCACCGTGAAAGACCAGGAGCCGATGCAGCCTGGTTTTCATGTCAGCGAGATGTGCAATAAAAGTCGCTGTGCAATGGCAAAAAAGTGCTTTTCAGAAGCTACTTACTCTTCTGGCGGCGGTTGCGTGTAGCTGGCCACATGAGCCACTACCCCCTTGAAGATTTGAGGCTTTCCTTGCACTGCCTGTCGCATAGCATAGTCTTCGTTTTGAAGCTTGATCTTCTTCCTCCGAAAATAGTCCCCAAACTCTCCAAACGTGCTCGGTCCGTATTCCTCGCCATCATCTCCATTAAACTCATGCTTCTCCAGCTGTTTCCGCACCGCTGCTGAGTTCTTCTCCAGCTGGTTGGACATGGCCGGATACACGCCGAGAGGCGGGCAAAGTGATGTGCACCATGCAAGTTCATCCAGAAGCCCAAGAGCTAGGACTTTCCACTGTCCACAGGGGAGAAACGTATCATATCTTCAACTCTGTATGCGCACAGCCGATGTGTCGACATAGAGGGGAGTCGCGTCATAAATGCTTACCGCGTAAAGTGCTTAGCTGCCACTATGCCCGTCGTCCGCGAAAACACGTGATCGCCCCACTGCGATAAACTACCTTCAAGATTTCAGAGCGTGCGAAAGTGCCCAAACGCAGAGCAAACAAGAAGAGCTCTTCTGCCAGCTGCCGCCGTCCGGGAATATGAACAATGATCAGTTTCGCCGTCTTGCGCTTGGCGCCATCCCAAAGGATGGAGTCAAGAATGAAGCAAGTAAAACGCCAGCGTCTCCTAGTCCGGGCGTCCTAGGATCGCGACAGAAGTCCAGCATACCGATGACGCCGTGAGTGCGCCTTTGCTTGGCTGATTGCTGCTTTTATATTTTATGGGCTCACAAAAATGCTGACTAGCCATATTATAGTCGGTCTGGAGGCAGTGTCAGCAGAGTTGCCTTTGCCCGACAGATGGCAGAACGGTTCCAAGACGCAGAAAAGCAAAAGAAGGTTCGAACGTCAGTACCGAAAGGCAGCCGGCTTGCACAAGGATACGTCGATCGTGCAAAGGCTCGAGTGGATGACGAAAAAACAGACGAGCGAGAACAGAGGCTAGCGGCCTTACAGGAAGCGCGCAAGTCTGAACAGATCGACCAAGCGACTTACGACAGGCTGCAGCTCGAAATTGCCGGCGGCGATCTCTCAAGTACACACCTTGTAAAGGGTCTCGACTTCAAGCTTCTAGAGAGAGTACGAAGGGGTGAAGATGTGTTTGAGGAGGAGGCAAAGTTGGCCAAAAAGGCGGAGCATGAGAGTGGCAGTGAGGACGACGCACCTGCAGACGCAGCAAAAGCGGGCGATGGTATCGACGAGGAGCTTGAGCGGCTCGAAGAGGACAAGGTGCAGGCAATCGCACGCGAAAAAACGAAGAAAAAGGGACAGCTAGCAACAACGACACTCGTTCCAGGGCAGAAACGAACACGGGACCAGATTCTTGCAGAGATGAAAGCGGTGCGCGAGGCTGCAAAGAAAAAGGAGCAGCCTTCTCTAGGATCCCGCTTCAAGAAGATAAGCGTGCCGCAAAAGGCCGGGTCGCGCATTGAGCTTGACAGCCAGGGTCGCGAGGTTCTCATTATTGTCGACGAGGACGGCCACGAGAAGCGGAAGGTGCGGAGGCTAGCAAGAGGCGCAGACGCGAAGGCGGCCGAGGAACGCGAGAGACAGCGGGAAGCCATGGTTCCGGCCAGTGGTGCAGAGGTGCTAGGTATGGAAGTGCCTGAATTTTACCAGAAAAAGCAGGAGGCGGAGGCTGCAGCGGCTGCGGCTGCGGCAGCCAAGCCTGTGGATATCTTTGAGGATGCGGACTCCGACTACGATCCGCTGGCAGGCATGAACTCAGAGTCGGATTCGGAGTCGGAGTCGGATTCAAATCTACAGCAAAAGACGGGATCACGTGCAGAAAACAAAGACGAGACGCAGAGCACAAAGCCAGCAGCCAGCAGCAGGTCTCCTTCAAGAGACAGAGAGGAAGGCGAGACAAGCGATTCTTCGCAAGAGGCGAGACGCGGACCGACCGCAGCGAAAGAAAAAGAAAAGACTGCCGTCGACCGGGTGGAAACGTCACAAACGGCACAAACGGCACAAACAGCACAAACAGCACAAACAGCACAAACAGCACAAACGGCACAGCCGCGCCATAACTACTTCAAAGGGTCGACATTGCTGTCAGAGGTGTCGCGAGGTGGGCCCTCGCTCGACGATCCATCAGTGCTGGCGGCCCTGCGCAAAGCCAAGTCGATGCGCGAGGCAGCAGAGTCGGAGGAGAAGAGCAAGGAGGACGAAAGGACGGAGCGGCTCAAGAAGCTGATGCAGTCCAGCGATCGGGATGCCGAGGATCTCGACATGGGCTTTGGCACCAACCGGCTGCAGGACGAGGAGGACATGGAAGAAAGCGACATCAAGCTGTCAACTTGGGGCGGCGACGGCAAGGGCGAAGACGGCCAGTCCCGTGAAGGGAAAGGAAAGAGGAAGAGGGGGGCGAAGAAGCGCAAAGGCGACGGCAACAATGCGGCAGACGTTATGCGGGTATTGGAACAGCGGAAGGGAGCTGGTGCCGGCGGGTCGTGAGAGCAAGAGGCGAAGCTTGTACGGAGTACGGAGTAGACGATCTCGAGTTGTTTGTATCATCGGGCTAGATGATTTCGGTTAGCAGCGTTGAGATATCTTGCATAGTATTAGAGCGAAGTCAGAGTATAAGATACATAGTAGAAATAAGGTGGATGGATAGCTCTCCACCTTTTTCTATTATTGGCAAGTTTTTAAGATATTGTTCGATTTGCTCTCCACATTTCTATTTTAGATTATCTCAGACATCCGGAGAGATAAGCTGGTCCGCGCCAGGGAAAAGCGCAAGAGCAAAATATCTTTTAAAGGCGAGCGATCCTACGCGTTGGGAAGGGGCATTCGTCGCAGCATTGTTGCCATTTGTAGTCGGAAATCTAGTTGATCACTGGTCCTCCGTCGTGCCTTCTGCAGCAGCCAAGAATCTTTCGTAAAGCCTGCAGGCCTAAGATATCTTGCAACAACGCACCTTCCCTCTGCATCCACCCTTTCGCCTTTCAGGAACAATACAAAAATGGCCACAAAGCAGATACCCGTCTGGCTGGACTGTGACCCAGGCCACGATGTGAGTGCCGGGAGACAGCTGGGGTGGACGACAGCGAGACAGCCGCGGAGAGCCGAATTTTGGGCTGGGCTGGGCTGAGCATTGCTAATGTGCCCGGGACCATAGGACGTATTTGCCATCCTCCTGGCAGCCTATCACCCGTCCATTCGGCTGCTGGGAATATCGACAGTCTTTGGGAATTCCTCGCTAAAGTAAGAAGAGAAAAAGAAAGAGGCTGCCCTTGCTCCCCTTCGCTGACAGAGACAAAAAACAGACACACGACCTGGAATGCGACGTCTGTGTTGACGGCCCTCTCCAAGGAGGAGGACGTGGCCGTGTACGTGGGAGCATCGCAGGCGATGGTGCGACGGCCGATGAAGGAGCCGGCGGCAGACATCCACGGCGAGTCGGGCCTCGACGGCACCGCACTGCTGCCGCAGCCGGCGCGGGCGCCTGCCGACGACGTGTCCGCGGTGGAAGCGATGGCGCGGGCTCTCGCGGCCGAGCCGGCAGGCACGGCGTGGGTCGTGGCCACGGGCACGCTCACCAACGTGGCACAGATGTTCGCGGCGCACCCGGAGCTCGTGGACCACGTTGCCGGGCTGTCCATCATGGGCGGGGCCATTGGCGACGGTTTCTCGACGGCGGTGGCCGGCATGGTTGACGGGCGGCCGCGCATCGGCAACACGACGCCGTTTGCTGAGTTCAACATCCTGCTGGACCCCGAGGCTGCGGCCGCGTTGATGCACAACCCGCGGCTGGCCCGCAAGACGACGCTGGTGCCGCTGGACCTGACGCACCAGGTGCTGGCCACGTCGGCCGTGCAAGACCTGCTGCTGCACGGGCCGGAGGGCCCGGAGGGTGCTGGCAGCAACAAGGACGACGGAGCTGCGGCCAAAGGCAAGGGCAAGACCACCTTGCGCACCATGCTGGTGGAGCTGCTCAACTTTTTTGCCGACACATACAAGTTGCGTCCTACCCCCCTTTTTTTTGTTTTCTTTCTTTTTGACAGTTTGTTCACCTTCTACTCTTACTCTAAATGCTCACGCTTTTGTTTACTAGAAATGTCTTTGGAATTGTTGAGGGTCCCCCGCTGCACGATCCTCTGGCCGTGGCGGCGGTGCTGATCGGCACGGCAGACGAGATTCCGTTCTACGACTACACCGACGGCGACAAGACCCGCCACGAGCGTTTCGACGTGCGCGTCGTCACGGATGGAACCAACGAGGAGGCGCTTGCTGGCAAGACGGAGACGGGCCGCACGGTGGCGCGGCTGCTGGAGCCGGGCGCCGAGGGCGTGCGCATCCCGCGCGGCCTGGACATCCCCATGTTCTGGCGAGTGATCGAGGAGTGCTGCTCGCGAGCAGACGCTGCCAACGCCAAGAAGGGACGCAGCTGAGCCGTGCTGTGCAAGGCAAAGCAATGCACAAGGAGATGACTGGGTACGGAGTTATGTACCTAAGATGAGAAGGGGGAAATGGAGGGTGGGAGGGAGGGCGAAAAACCAGATATAGACATGGAGTTGTGAGTATTGTGTCTTTCTTTCTCGCTATCAAATGTACTGCTGCCTGAAAAGCAACATACTCCGCTTCCCACAACTTCCACAACACCATGTCAAAGTTTAACTCGTACGCCGCCTCTTACGATTGAAATCAGCGCTGAGCCAATGCGACTGACTGCTGTTCAGGCAAGATGTGAGCATCTTCTCGTCCAAGCGCCCTGGTCTCCGGCTTAATCACTGCTATTTCTCCGCCAAAGAAAAGCAGCTCTTTTGTGCCCCGAGACACAAGCCGAATCTATTCCAGCGATAGTGACGAGCCTTTTGGGCGGCTCAAGAGCGACAGTAGCCTTCTCGCCTTCTGCATTTCTTCGGCCACAGTCGGACATGTCGAGGATGTCGGAACAGAGAAACTGCAATTCCAATTGAGAGGAGGGGAGGGGAGGGGAGGGTTGATTCAGCGGCATCTGGCTGGCCGCCCAAAAGGCAATGCTTTGCTTCCGACCGAAGGTGATTGGACGTGTTGTGGACCAATTGCTTTTCGGCTTGTCGGATCCATCAATGTTTCCCTGTCTCCAGGTACACCAAAATAATAGGATGAAACTAAAAGCAAGAAAGCCCTTTTTTCAAGCTGCCTTGTCGTCTGCAGCGGTAGCAGTAGCGGCGGCGGCTGTTTCGGCTTTTGGCTCGCCCTCGGCATCAAAGCCCAGCGCGTCCAGCTCACGGATCAGCTCGGCGATGCGGATCACCTTTGCGATCTGTTCCGGCAGCAGGGCCTCGCCGTCGTCACGCTTGCTCTTCAGCTCCTTAGCCTGCTTGAGCTTCTTGCGGAGGCCACGGGCCTTTTTCTCGCGCTCTGCCGCTGGATCGACAGCTGGAGGAGTGGCGGCTGCGGTTGCAGCTGTAGCTTTGTCTGTAGCTTTGTCTGTAGTTTTGTTCGTATCTGCAGCTGCCGCATCGTCGGCCGCAGTCTCTGTGGAAGCTGTAGCGGCCGCCTTCTTGCGGGCCTCGCGACGCTTCGCATTCTTGTTGGTAGCGGCACTACCGGCCACCGCCGTCTTTGCGTCGCTGCTGGTCGAAGTCGCCTCGGCGCCGGGAACGCCGCCCTTGGAGCGGTTGCGGAAGCTCTCGGCAGTGCGATTCTTATAGAGCTCCACGTCCTCCGGTGGCCGATATCCCGGGCGGATCTTGATGGCTCGTCGTGTGCTGCCGTCGGCGCGGGTTGACTCTGGGATCTGCCGCTCGCCGCTGGCATCCGTGATTATTCCGGCAGTTGTTGGCTGGGACGGCATGTTGGATTGACTCTCGTAGGAAGGGGGGGGGTGTTTGAGGTTGGTGGTTTGTGGTTTTTTTTTCTAGGTCAGATTTCCCTCTTCACTTTTTATATTTTAGGCGAATTGGGGGGCCTTTTTTACAGTGCGCAATTCTGGTTAGGCCGTGTGTACGAGTACGAGACGAATACCGCATTACGAGAGTGGCCGTGATTTCATACAGTGTATCTTACAATGCCCAGTGCTGTACGAGTACAAATACTCACTCGTATGTACTCATAGGAATAGCTGCTATCAAATTGAGCTGCCCCACCTGCCTCACTTGCCTGTCTTGCTTTGGAAGTCACGACCCAAACAGGACACACTTTGTGTAGTTTCTCGCAAAGGGCTTCACTGAACCGCCCAGCATTTCCAGCAGCTCATCTTAGACTACACGAACTTAGATATACGACTTGATATGATAACACCTAACCATACAGACCCGATCGATGCTAACCTCAACAAAAATAGATCACAAAAATAAAGAACGCCTGAAAACTGTGCCCAACTGTTTTTGTCTACTCGATTCCGATCCATTCGCCATCACTGTCGTCGCCGTCGTCGATTATGTCATGGGTGTCTGCATTGGCCCCAGTCTGGCGGCCGTCCTCTAGCTGCTTTTGCTCTGGGCTGCCTGTCTGCAGCAGCTTCTGCAGCTGTGGCGGCTGTGGCTTCTGCGACGACGCCGCGGCTTGGTCCAGAAGATAGTCGACTGTGTATGCGTTCTCATCTGCCAGCCGCCGGATCTCTGCCTGCATCCGGCCGACCGCCCGCGCCACCACGCGAAGCTCGACGTCCAGCTTGCCCCGGTTTGCCGTCAGCCAGGGGCCGTGGCGGTCGACCAGGGCCTTGATCCACAGCAGGCAGAACTCGATGTGTGGCGACTGCTCCGTCTGCGCGGCCACAAAGCGCAGCAGCCGCGGCACGTAGACCGTCGGCACATCGGCCACGACGAGCGCAATATCCTCGTGCGGCACCGCCAGGAACACGTGCTCGATCAGCTTGGCCTCGTTGAGGCGGAACGCCATGACCAGCGCCGTCAGGTAGTCGGGCTCGCCGCCGCGGAGGACCGCGAGCGTCGCCGCCGGCGTGATCTCCATGCTCAGGTCAAAGGGGTCAAAGGGCAGCACCGCGTCCAGGCTGTAGACCAGCAGGCCCTCGGTCGAGGCCGCGCAGAACGACATGCCCGTAGGCGAGAAGGCCACGCTCGAGACCCGCACCTCGGGCATGCGCCGCCGCGCCGACGGGTCGCCGCCCCGCTTCGATCCCGGAAGCGACCGGTCACGCCGATCCTCTCGGTCGGACGCCTCGCCCGCGTCGTCCAGCTCGCCCATGGGGCCGGCCTCGGTAAGCATGCGGCTGTTGAGGAACTCCTGCGTGCCCGACAGCGACAGGTTGACGCTGACGGTGAACTTCTTGAGCAGCACGCCCGTGGTGACGGCGTAGAGGCAGATGTACTTGCTTCGGCCGGCCGCCAGCAGGCACGTGCCGTCAGTGCTGTAGCGGATGGTGCTGAAGCTCTTGGTGCCCGACACGTTGGCAGCTGTGCGCCGGTCCGAGATTTTGCGGCCGCCCGACACGTCGCGCCGCCCGTCCAGGCCCAGCACCTGCGTAGCCTCAGCGATGGACCAGAACGTCAGCTGGCCGTCCAGCGTCGACACGGCCAGCTGCTGCGAGTCCGGTCGGACGGCCACGTCGACCACGTCCGCCTGCAGCTGCAGCGGCTCGCTCGTCTGCGTGCGCGAGAACACCGACCAGATGCGCGCCGTGCGGTCCCAGCTGCCGCTGATGAGAGCGCTGCCGTCCGGCACGAACGCCAGCGACGACACGGGGCCCTCGTGGCCCGACAGCTGGTCCAGCAGCTGGCCCGTCTGCACGGACCAGATATGGATGTCAAACGAGTCGATGGACCCGGCCGCCACCACCTCGGCGCTGGGATCGACGGCCATGCACGAGAACGACAGTCGCGTCGGCGCCGTAAACGTCCGAAAGTTGCGGAACCGGATCAGGTCCCACGCTCGCACCGACCCGTCCAGGCTCGACGTGAACAGCACGTTGCCTTTCTTGGCGAACTCGCACGCCGTCACGCCGCTGGTGTGCTCGGTAAACGTGACGATGCAGAAGCCCGACTCGACGTCCCACACCTTGATGCGGCCGTCGTCGGCCGTCGTGACCACCCGCTGGCCGTCTGGCGAGTACACGAGCGCGTTCGTCGAGTCAAAGTGGCCCTGCTGCTTCAGGATGTACGACTCCGACTGCCACTCCCACACCAGCAGCTGGCCCAGCTTCGACGCGCCAAATGCCAGCCACTCGCCAGACGCGTTGATCGTCACAAAGTCGATGTCGTTCTGCGAGATGCTCAGCGTGTGGATCATATTGAAATCCGGCATCTCGTACAGGCAGAAGAGGCCGTTCGAGAAGCCCGCCACCAGCAGGTTCGACGCCGCGTGGTATGCCGCACACCGCAGGCTCGCGTTGTTCTGCATAAAGTAGTGCCGCTGCACGATCCGCCAGCGAAAGTCGGCATCGTCCACTTCCTCGTCGTCGTCGTCGTCGTTATTATCCTCTTCGCCGAGCGGCCTTCGGTACCGCCATTCGAACAGGGCACCATCCTTGCTGGCAGTAAATATCGTCTCCTGGTCTTTGGAGAACCAGGCACCCACGACGCCCTGCTTGTGACCCGGCAGGGACGTGGCTTCAAAGCCTTCCTCCTGCTCAAGGCTCCATATCCGTGTCGTCAGATCCTTGGACGCCGTGAGAAAGAAGCGTGAGTCGCTCGACCACTCGATGTGCTGCACAGTGTCAAAGTGGCCCACGTATGTTCGGTAGAGGACAAAGGGGGCAAACTCGAGCCCGCCGTCCGCATTGGTGTCTGGAGTCGATGGCACATGCCATACTTCCGTCTTGCGGCCGAGGCCGACGGCAAAGAAGCGGCCAGAGGGAGAGAACGCGAGGGCCGACGCTGAGGAGCGGAAAGAGAAGTGGTAGAGCGCAATGCGCCGAGGCAGGTTGGTCAGGATAGCCTGGCCATCTTCGTCGATCGATAGAAGGAGGTTGCCCTTGGGGGTGAGGCCGATCCGGGCAATGTTCTTGCGATGGGCGAATGGGAGGGTGTACGACTTGTTGCTGGAAAAGAACAGAGCTGTCAGCAACCTGCGGCCCGATATTACAACAATCAGCAGGGGATCTGTTATCTTACTCGGCAAGGTTGAACACTGTCACCCGGTTGCCCACGGGAGAATAGAGCTGGGTACCGTCTGGGCTGAACAGCAAGTTGCCCTGACAGTAGACGGTCCCAAGCAGGTTCGAGAACTGTGTGCAGGAGGGAAATTAGCACGACCGGAGTCCCTTGTAGTATAATTCACCCATTTCTCACCTTGAAGTCCGTCTTCATCCTTCCTAGCCAGTGGGCGCCAATCTTCTATATAGAACTGTCGTCGCAAAAAAAAAAATCTCGCCGCCCTCACCAGCAACTTCTCAAGACGGCAGAATTTCCAAAATTTTAGCGGGGCATGGCGAATTGTTGTTCCATGCCGGCGTTAGTGCTTTCATGCAAGCTGTCTGCCTCTCCGCTACATAGTAAGTACAACCAGTATTACGAGTACATATAGTACTCATTTAAATAAATAAATAAAAATTTGATGACATTTCTGTGATAAATGCCATATTTTAGGGCCTTCCTATCATTGGGGCCTAAAAAGGTGTGTTAAGGGTTTTGCAAAGTCCGTTACTACGTAGTACGCTGTGATTATCTGTGTCGGTGTATACCTAGACTATACATAGGTAGACTCAGCATTTTAAGCAGCTTGGCAGTTATTAATCGACGTATCGCCCAGTCGGGCTAGACAGTTGTTTCGAAGGCCCAAACGCCGTTAAGTTTTTCGGCACAGTGCCGACCTAAAAAAGGGGGGAATGGGCCTTATAGCGAGCATGGGGGACATCATCATAAGAAACTGGAGGGCGGAAGGCACTTGGGGGAGCGACTGGTGGCCCCTCCCCCCCTGGATTATCTGGCCCGTGCGTCGCACTGGAAATTTGAACACTTTCCCTTCGTCGGTTTGTCCCCTGACGCCAAAGCTTCTTCCTTCCGCCTTTTTCTACCTGCTGCAGAAACAAGGAGAAAACGACCATAAACAACTGCACACCTCTTTTTCTCTTCTCCGCCATCCTCTCTGTTGCCCATCGCGACTCTCCGAGCTTCGAAAGAGCCTATAAAACAACACGATACTCATACAGCAGCTGGGCCGCTCTCGACCTTTGCTTCTCCCGTCTAATCACTACTAGTCCCCCATTCACACGTATCGTACATATCGTTCGCAATGGCACCGGTCACCGTCGAAAGCGCCTCGCCGATTGGCATCGCCAATCTGCCAAACCAGAGGCACAAGATTGTTGCCAAGCGAGGAGCTGCCTTTACTATCATGGTAAGAATTTTGTGTTTTGTATTTGCTGAGTCGTCTCACCGTATAAGCTGTCCCGCCTAGTGTTGTCCGCTCTTTTGGCTAACCCCCTATTTCCCACCCCCTCTCTTACAGGTTGCTGGCGAGTCTGGTCTGGGCAAGACAACCTTCATCAACACCCTGTTCTCGACGACTATCAAGAACTATGCCGACCACAAGCGGCGCCACCAGAAGCAGGTCGACAAGACCGTCGAGATTGAGATCACTAAGGCTGAGCTGGAGGAGAAGTTCTTCAAGGGTAAGGCGCCTACTAGCATTTTCCTCATGCTGCTCTTATTTTGCTATCCTGCTGCGACACGTCCTCCTGTCGTGGGTTAGCCCTTGCCTTGCAGCTATGCCGACTTGCTAACGCTGCCAGTCCGCCTGACTGTTATTGACACTCCCGGCTTCGGCGACTACGTCAACAACCGTGACTCGTGGATGCCCATTATCGAGTTCCTCGACGACCAGCACGAGTCATACATGCTCCAGGAGCAGCAGCCCCGTCGCCAGGACAAGATCGACCTGCGTGTCCACGCTTGCCTGTACTTCATCCGCCCTACCGGCCACACCCTGAAGCCTCTGGACATTGAGGTTATGAAGCGGCTCTGCTCGCGGGTCAACCTGATCCCCGTCATTGCCAAAGCCGATACCCTCAGCCCTGCCGACCTGGCCAGATTCAAGCAGAGAGTGAGCAGCGACTGCTTCCCACGACCCTGGAAATCACATTTCCCATATTTTTTGTGTGCTAACATATCTTTCTGAAATTAGATCCGGGCTGTCATTGAGGCCCAGAGCATTAAGATCTACCAGCCGCCCGTCGAGGAGGACGATGAGGCTGCAGCGCAGCACGCTCGCAGCCTCATGGCTGCTATGCCCTTTGCAGTTATTGGCTCGGAGAAGGATGTCAAGACGGGCGACGGCCGCATCGTCAAGGGCCGGCAGTACTCGTGGGGTGTCGCCGAAGTCGAGAACGAGGACCACTGCGACTTCAAGAAGCTTCGGTCTATTTTGATTCGCACTCACATGCTGGATCTCATCCACACGACCGAGGAGCTGCACTACGAGGCCTACCGCGCACAGCAGATGGAGACGCGCAAGTTTGGCGAGGCCCGTCCTCGCAAGCTGGACAACCCCAAGTTCAAGGAGGAGGAGGAGACCCTGCGCAAGCGCTTCACCGAACAAGTCAAAATCGAGGAGCAGCGGTTCCGGCAATGGGAACAGAAGCTTATCGCGGAGCGTGACCGCCTTAACAAGGACCTCGAGCAGACCCACGCCCAGATCAAACAGCTGGAGGCCGAGCTTGACTCGTTGCAGGGCCCTGCTGTGCGCAGCCACGGTCGTCGTTAAGAAAAGTCCACCAAACCAGCCGAGAAGCCGACTGCCAACTCTCATGCGATGCATGTGCAGTCCAATGGCATTTTCATATATGCGGACACATCGCTCCCGTAGGGAGAAGATGTTTGTTTCGTTTCTTTTGCTTGTCCTCAAACGGGACCTGAAGGACAAGCTTTTCTCTAGGTGTGTGTGTGTGTCTGTGTGAGAGGGAAAGAAATGAAAGAGAGAAAAAACCAAGGAATGCAGCACAGCATCGTCCTAATTCCTCCGCTTCAGAAAAGGAGGGCATTTTCTCCGGCCAGACTTTTTTGTCACTTCATACTTCTTCAAGCATCCTATCCTGTGTTTGTTTTATTGTTTTTTTGCCCTCTTGTCAGCCCTTTTTTTTATCCCATTGCCCTTTTATTTATTCTCCCAAACTGCTGTTCCTAGTAACGATGTAATATGGCCGTCTTTCTTATGATACCAGATAATGAGATTGGCTGCCCTGTTTTCTTTAAACGTGATCATGAGCTTTGAATTTTCACCGTGGTATGTGGATCTATATATAGCAATCCGGCTATCAGAGTGATATGCAACGCCAAAAACGCCTGTTCCCTCGCCAGGCTGCATTCCGAGTCGGCAGACCCTAGATTGCGTCCATGGTGGCTCGCCTTGTCAACTGCTCGTTCTTGTTTCCCAGCTTGGATATCTGGAGGAAGACATCGACGCCATATCCCTCGAGGCTGTGAAGCTCCAGGCTGCCGGCCCAATATTCCGCGTAGACACGGCTCAATGGCAAACCCATGCCGAGGCGCAGATTTGGGGGGCGCTGGGAGAGGGTCGAGAGCGAGCTGCCGTGCTCAGAGTCTGAATCGTGGTGCTTGTGATGGTGGCCGTGCTTATGGGGCTCGTGTGGATCGTCTGCTTGCAGCTCCTGCAGCGTGGCACTCATGCGAGGCACCTTTTGTAGGTTCTCCAGCAGCCGCTGCGAGTGTTCTCCCTTGCTGAACGACCAGAGGTACGGGAGCATATCCTGTGACACGCCACCGCCCTGGTCGGAAACGCGAATGATGACGTGCTGCTGGGCCTCGCAGATGGTGACCTCGATTGGCGGCGGCGTCCCTGTCCCAGAGCCAGTGCCATTGCTAGTGCCCATGCGAAGCTGTTTTTCCACGACAGCCTGCATGGCGTTGCGCAGCAGCTCCCCCACAATGTACTCTATATGGCTGAGGATGTAGGGGAAGGTGGTGTCGAGGTGTCCAGTTATCTGGATTCGAGGCAGTGCCACATGCGGGCCGTAGGCGCTGCGGGCGAGCGCGCAAACGGCATTGGCACAGCGCTCGATGACGCCGCGGGCAGCGCACTTGAGGAACACCTCACCGATGAACTCGTGGTTCTCGGGGAGCGGGGAGCCCGGGGAATACCAGGAAGAGTTGAAGGTCTCGGTCAGGGCGAGATGCTGTTCAGCGATGACACGGCGGGAGATACGCTTTGTAGGTTAGCCAGACGAAGAGATGGGCGCTACGAGCAAGGGTCTTGAGGCCGAAGGACAACTCACTGATCGCAAAATGGTGTTCATAAACTTGTCGAGGTCTCTCGGGTCCATCAGGCCGCTGGACTCGAGGATGCCCATGGCCAGCTTGGGGATGACGGGCAGGTGGGCCTGCAGCGTGTGGCCGATGGCCTTACAGAGCGCGTCGTTACCGTCGAGGTCCTTGATCTCCTTGAGCTTGCGCAGCCGGTCAAAGGCGTTGTAGTACAGCTCGTAGACGGCACTGATGTGCGGGTTGGACACGACGGCATAGGGCAGCTGCTGGATGTCCCGAATCCGGTGAGCCAGTCGGGTCGGGAGCTCAGTGCGGACGTAGTTGCCCGAGCTGATCAGGCGGGCTTCGGTCAGTGACCGGCCAAACACCATGAGCTGGCGAAGGCTGATGGGACGGGCCTCCTTGGCAACCCAGCTGTTGTTGAAAAACAGGCGCGTGAGTCAGGGACAAAAAAAACAGAAAAGAAGAACGGGGGAAAGGGAAAAGGGCGGTTCACACCGACAAGGGAGGGGCTGCCTACTCGTCGAGAACGGAGATGGGCCTCCATTTCGGGCTGTGGCGGGGCTGAGAGTGTGAGGACGGCGAGGACGGCGAGGACGGCGGCGGGTGTGTCGGGGAAGCTGTTGACAGAGTCCTGTTCGGCCTACTCCGGAGAAGCTGTAGCCGCCGTATATCGAACCGGCTGCTAATGACAGCAGCAGCAGCAGGACGACGATAGCAAGCGATGCTGAACCGCCCTGACAGGCTAGCCATCCGTGCGGGTGCGTCGATCAGACAGAGGACAGGCAAAAGCACCCAAAAAATTGGCGTTGTCCAAAGAGGAGTAGCGGTTGTATATTATTATAGAATGATACGGATTACGATACAGCTGATTAGTACGAGAACAAAAAAATAATGGAAGCGATGCTCTATCACAGGCCCCCCCACAAGAACAGCTCTAGTGCCAAAATTAAAATAAATAAAAAAGGGCTGGCCGGCAGCGCAGTTTTACCCCGCATCGCCTGCCCAGGCTTTCTAAAAGAGAGAGACCATGCACCAACGGGATTTGCTAAGATATCTCACATATTAGCATGTATTCTGGAGAGGCGAGTAGCTCGCTCAAGACCAAGTAGGATACAAGAATTGAAGTTCGGTCTTAGCGTGCAAGAAATAACCTTAGCCAACAGCCTTGTGCCGGCCCATTCCAGGCGGCGATAAACAGATGACGTGGTCAGTTGGTCTGTTGTATGCAAGATACAGAATAAAGGTGTAAGATACCTCACCTCTGACGAGGGGGATGCTCTCCCCTTGTCCTCGTAGGTTGCACTACCTATCCTACCTACCATATTATAGTGGGCTGACGCTGCGAGAAAAGCCCGGTGAAAAAAAAGGGCCTGTTAAAAACGTCATGATGATTTCTCTCTTGCCTTGTTCTTGTCTGCCCCACCTCCCAATGCCTCTTGTTTGCGTTGAAAAAGGTGGTAGTCTTCCCGAACGTGAAGAAGAATCATCATCAGTCTTTGCCACCGGCCCGGGATCGGCAGAAATCAGCTTTTGCAGAGTTCGGCTCTCAATTCTTTGCAGTTTTTTCATAGACTCCGTCGTCGGGGTCTCCTGCATGCTTTGTACTCGTGGGACGGAACACAAGTAGAGTCGCAGGAGTCGCATAGATTCTACGTTGGAACAATGTCTCATAAGATATCTTGCATACGAGTAATTTCCACCGCGTACTTTGATTATTTATTTATTTCCAAGACCAAGTATCCGCTGTAAGACAGCAGCCACGCTGACTGCTGTGATGCTCACTGGTGCTGCCTACCTTATAATGTGAATTCCCTAAGTGCCTGCAATACTGAAGAGACTCACAAAAATAGTCAGCAGCACTTCCGCCACAAAAATTGCAACAAAACTGCAGCAAAACTGCAGCAAAACCGCGCCAATACACAACCACTGCATAGTTCTCGCCACGGCGCCGCCAAAATTCCGCCTCGTCCTGTTTTTCTGTACGAGCACTCGTACTGGATTTAGCGCGGTATTTGTCATACGCTTGCAGAGCACCCCAGCACGCTCCCCAATACCAATACCGAGTGTGGGCCAATTTGTGCCATTTTTCTCCTCCCACTTTTCTTCCTGCCTCGTGTCTGCCTACCTCTCTCAGCATCGCGGGTCGCGCCTTCCTCTCTCTATTGTCCCTCCTACCGTTCTCGTCCTGTACGCCTTCCTAGGCTTTCAGATTCTCCCTGGTGGCCTCCCCAACCGTGCTCCCGAGCTCCTTCCTCCTGAGAAGGCAAAGTACAGGAAAGGCAGGCAAATAAATACAGGCAAAAGCATCGGCAACAGCCGCACTGAATGAGCAGACATGGTAAGATGAGAATTTCCTACACCATCGCCTCCAAGCACGAAAGCGAACCTCTCCCATCCCCCTACCCTCGTTGAAGCTCACCTCGTCTCCCTGCCTGCAGCTATGTAGCGCCATGACCTCGGCTTGCCCATCTTCACACCTCTCTGCCCCCCGCCATAATACATTGCTTCCCATTCTTCTGGCCCGCTTCTTCTCAGCCTTTCAGCTCGTCTGGCCTGGCTTTGAAGCTTTCCCCGCTGCCTTTCCCATTACCAAATTTCTTTGCCTCGCCTCCCCTCTCATTTCTTTCATATGACACAAAGCACAGTGACTATAGCTAAAGCGGGCCTCTGCCCCCCTCGCCCACAGGATCCCAATCACGATGCAGATGCTCCGTATCCCATGGAGACCGACGACGTCCTTGCCGGCCCGCCAGTGAACAGCACGTCTGACAATGACTCGGCCACCGACATAGCGCCAGATGCCCCGGTCAGCATGGATACAGATTCCGATCAACCCCTCGCAAATGACTGTATGTTCCGCTGCCGCCGACCCCTCCCCGTCCCTCCGTCTTGGGAGACTCGTTCGACGTTTCTGTCGCCCGCTCTCTATTTTCTCTCTCATTTACTAATTGTGGATCGTTGATCAGTCGAGGCTATGAAAGAACTCATCTATCCCCCATTGATCGAAGAACCTCCTATTGTCGATGATGTCATAGACACCTGGACAGTGCAGCAATGGCGGACGCTGCGCAAGAAGGAGCATGGACCCATTTTCCAGGCCGGCGGGTATCCTTGGTATGATAGCTCGCTCGCACCAACACCATTACTCTCCGCTCCATTGCGCATCAGCTGGTGTGACCGCGTACTGACAAAAACCGCCGGTATCACCTCTCACAGGCGCATATTGCTGTTCCCGTATGGCAACAACGTCGACCACTGCTCTGTGTACCTAGAACATGGCTTCGACGCAAACGAGGTTCCCGACGATTGGGTGTGCTGCGTCCAGTTCTCTCTGGTCGTCTGGAACCCCAACGATCCATCCATCTACACACACCATACCGCACACCATCGCTTCACAAAGGAAGAAGGCGATTGGGGCTTCACCCGCTTCATCGAGCTTCGCAGGATGCTTCACAAGTACGAAGGCCGCTCAAGACCTCTCATCGAAAACGACACTGTGAACATTACCGCCTACGTCCGCATCGTGGAGGATGAGACCGGCGCGTTATGGCACACCTTCTTCAACTACAATTCCAAGAAGGAGACGGGCTACGTTGGCTTGAAGAATCAGGGTGCCACCTGCTACCTCAATTCTCTGCTGCAGTCTCTCTACTTTACAAATATTTTTCGCAAGGTGAGTCGTGCCCTCCGACTTCTGCTGGCGCTCTCAATCCTACTGTTTCTGCCGCTGCCGCCGCTGCTGTCCCGCTCGTTGTCATATTGCTAACGTATGCACCAAGGCTATCTACGAGATTCCCACTGAGACCGAAGAGAGTCTCGGCAACAGCGCGTTTACCCTGCAGCGGCTGTTCTATCAGCTGCAAACGTCAAACACCGATGTCGGCACCAACGAGCTGACAAAATCTTTTGGCTGGGAGTCAAGGCACATCTACGTGCAGCAAGATGTGCAGGAGCTATGCCGTAAGCTCATGGAGCGCATGGAGGAGAAGATGAAGGGCACTGCTGGCGAAAACTTCCTCGCCAAGATATTTTGTGGCAAGGTCAAGACCTACATCTCCTGCATCAACGTCGAATACGAGTCCAGCCGCGTCGAGGATTTCTGGGACATTCAGCTGAATGTTACGGGGAACAAGGATCTGCAGGCGAGCTTCGAGGACTACGTCCGCGTCGAAAGAATGGACGGCGACAACAAGTATTTCGCTGGCGAGAAGCACAAGCTGCAGGACGCCAACAAGGGCGTCATCTTTCAGAGTTTCCCTGACGTGCTGCACCTGCAGCTGAAACGATTCCTTTACGACTACCAAAAGGACGCCCCGATCAAGGTCAACGACCGCCACGAGTTCCCCGAAATATTTGATTTGGAGCCTTACTTGGCCGAAGATGCTGATCGTTCTGAATCGTGGGTGTACCAGCTTCACGGCGTTCTTGTTCACAGTGGAGACCTTGACGCCGGGCACTACTACGCATACTTGAAGCCGAACAAAGACGGCTGGTTCTACAAATATGACGACGAAAAGGTGGCAAAAGCCACAAAGCGAGAAGTTCTTGAAGAGAACTATGGCGGTGCCTACCCACCGCTACAAAACCCCTACGTGCGACCCGGTACAAACAAGAAAGCGCCTGTGATGCGTCCGAACAGCGCGTATATGCTTGTTTACATTCGCCAATCGCGAGTTGACAAAGTTTTGACTCCTGTCACTGAGGCTGATATTCCGAGCCACATCCGTATGCAATCCTCCCTCCCATTCTCCGCCGACCACTTGTGTTGGCTATTACTGACATGTGACAGAAAACCGGTTCATCGAGGAGGCTGCGGCTCGTGAGGCGAAACGCAAAGAGCGGGACGAGCAGCATCTCTACATAGGAATGAAGGTCATCTCGAACGACACTTTCCGTAGTCACTCAGCTTTTGACCTCACAAACTTTGATGCACCCCCCGACTCCGATCCTGCGGCCCCCAGAGTGTACCGGATATTGCGCACGACAACGATACAGGAGGCCATTGCTGGAATTGCATCGGATATGGGCGAGGATCCCAAGAAAGTGAGGTTATGGCTAATGGTTAATCGCCAAAACAAGACTATTCGTCCTGACCAGCCGATCATGGATGTACACCTGACTGTTGAGGACACGTATACGCGCATATCTTCTCACAGGGACAATATGCTCCGGGTCTGGGCTGAGGTTGCGGACGAGGTCGGACCTGACGGCGAGCCCATCTGGCCCACCTTCCAGAGCCAGCCGAACGGGCAGGTGGTCAAGAATGACCTAATTTTCCTCTTCCTCAAGTATTTCAACGTTGAGGATCAGACGATTCACGGTATCGGCCACATTTATATGAACAAGGAAAAGAAGGTGGAAGAGCTTCTGCCCGTGATCATGAAGAAGATGGGATGGGGTGACAAACTGCCGGATAGCGAAAAGCTATTACTATGGGAGGTATGTTTTGCCGTCTTCTCTCATGCAGCATAGAGAGAACGGGGGACCGCTTACTGATTTCGTATATAGGAGATCAAGCCGAACATGATCGAGGCCTTGAAGCTAAAGCAGACATTAAAAGCTGCTGAGCTGCAAGACGGAGACATCATCTGCTTCCAGCGCTTCACGGACCGCAAGCCATCGGAGCGGAACTTTCTGGAAAAGATAACCAGCGAAAAACAATCTGGCGGGGATAAGTCCTCCAGCGGGTACGTGCATGTGTATCCAGCTGCTTTGAGGAGTCCATCGCTGATTATCCTTTAGTGTCAAGAAGTGGGACTGGTTCGCTGATGCTAAAGGATACTACGAGTTCCTACTCAACAAGCGACAAGTCCACTTCATGCCCCATCCTACGCGGTGCAGCTCCGACGAATATGGTCCATTGGACCTCGTGCTTAACATTCGCATGACGTATGATCAGCTATCGGAGCGGGTTGGCAACCAACTTCAGGTGGACCCAACACACCTTCGTTTCTACACCGTGAACAACAACGCGTCAGGCAGTCCAAGATCGGTTGTCAAGCGCAGCGTTGCTCAGAATCTCAACACAATCCTCACTCCGCAAGGTTATGCCTCCCTGGGCACATCCCAGAAGACAGATGCTCTTTACTTTGAAGTTCTCGAGATGAGTCTAGCCGAGCTGGAAACGAAAAAGGGTATTAGGCTTATCCTTCTCAGTGAAGGCATCACGAAAGACGTAAGTTTTGTGCACGATGTGTCCACTGTTTTCATGGACCTGGCCAAGCAGCCACTAATTTTGCCCATGTGCCGCAGGAATCCTATGACCTCTTTGTCAGCAAGAATTGCACGATCGAGGATCTCATAGAGGCGCTCATTCGAAAAGCCAAAATAGCGAGCGAGGCTGAAGGCGGAAAGATCCGTGTGTATGAGACAAACGGTTCGAAGTTTTCCCGCGAGCTGTCCCGGGACTACCCGGTTGTGAGTCTCAACGACTATTCGCAGCTGGTGGCGGAACGGGTTCCGGCGGACGAGCTCGAGGCGCCAGAAGATGCGCAGACCATCCAAGTGTTCCACTTCCACAATGACCCTAGCAAAGTTCACGGTATTCCGTTCCGATTCCTGCTCAAGGAGGTATGTGACACTGGAGCCCTGAGCGTGTTGTGTGTGACAGCAATGCAGAAGCTAACACTTTTTTAGGGTGAGCCATTTTCCGAGACCAAGAAAAGGCTCGAAATAAGGACTGGATTCAAGGGCAAGAGTTTTGAGAAGATCAAGTTTGCCCTCGTGAGGCGGATGCCCTACTCTAAACCGCAATACTTGGAAGATGGTGAGCTTTGCAGTCCATTTCCTGTGCTTATGGCCAATTTCTAACATTCGTTTCTGTAGATGACGTTCTATGGGATCTCACGAACCAGGAGGAAGAGTTTTTAGGACTTGACCATGTTGATAGATCAAGAGGACTACGGAACGGGATCGAGGATTTGTTTCTTCACTAAACGATGGCTGGTAAAGACGGTGCAAGATGGGGGGAAACGGCAGCTTTTGTCAGATCATGCCAGTAAATATAGTTGCGGGCTCAATGCGTGTATGCTTCTCAGGTGTCTGCTTTCAGGCTGTTCATTCTACAATTCTATTCATCTTTTGCTCCCGTCATTGGAAGTGATGTTACTCGTACATATGTAACCCGGCGATGTGGCACAGATAACGGACGAGAAGGCGGTGAGTGATGGCAGAAATATTGTTCGATAAGACTTTTGTTAACGTGAAGGCAGACGACAAGTCTGTACAACCAGCCGGGTTGAGGGTCACGGAAACAACAAAAGACACATCTTGTTGCGCCTCTCTCTCTTTTGGAGACTGACTCTATCTTTACCATTACCGTACACGTCACTCACGACATGAACTTCCCTGGGGCGGGGCTCCCTACTGGGGGTGGGCCAAACGGAGTGGACACGAGCGACCCCAATGTTAAAAGGGTGAGGGAGTTACATGCGAGTGTCGAGAGGAGGGGATATGAAGGGGGGAGAGGATGCATTTTTACCATTTCGATATCCCGGTTCTAACTGCTCTCTCTCACGAACAGGTCCAGGCCTTGATGGAGTCGTGCTTCGCCAAGACGGCCATGTCTGGCGTGGCCGGCTTCGGCCTCGGTGGTGTCTTTGGCTTGTTCATGGCATCGGTGCGTGCTCTGAAGTGGTCTATGAGAAACGTGTGGCGTGGCGCGCGCCGACGTGCGGTGGCTTTTCTGACTAGCGTCTGCAGATGGCGTACGATACGCCCTATCACACAGCGGTACCGACAGCACCGCCAGCCGCAGGGACGGGCTCGGCGGCAGCAGGAGCAGCAGGGGCAGCAGGAGCAGCAGGGACGGCAGTGAAGCCGATTGTGACGGGGGTGGCCGCATCTACGGCGACAGCGACAAACGCAGCAGCATCAGCAGCACCGGTATCAGCACCAATACCAGGATCAGTATCAGCAGCACCAGCACCAGCACCAGCAGCACCAGCAGCACCAGCAGCAATACCAGCAGCAACAACAGCAGCAACAACAGCAGCAAAGGCGCTTCCTAAGGTAGTACCAGCACCAGCAGTACCTATTGTGACAGGCGGCGGGGCCGCGGCCGCGGCTGTCATCACCCCGGAAACGGTGGCCTCTCTCCCGCTCCGCCAGCAGCTTGCCCACGGCTTCCGCGACATGGGCTCGCGCAGCTACTCCACGGCCAAGAACTTTGGCAAGGTCGGCGCTCTCTTCTCGGGCATCGAGTGCGGCATCGAGGGTCTACGGGCCAAGAACGACATGGGCAATGGTGTGGCAGCCGGCTGCCTGACGGGTGCGATCCTGGCGCGCGGCGGCGGACCTCAGGCGGCGGCGATCGGCTGCGCCGGCTTCGCGGCATTTTCGGCGGCGATCGATGCGTACATGCGGATGCCACCGAGCGACGACTAAGTTAGGAGGGGGGGATGGAAGAAATAAAGACAGGAAAACCGAAAAAAATGAAAAGGACCAGACGATGTATAACATGAAGCGATGTGCAAAGCCGTACAACAAAAGCAAACACACATATAGAAGCGGGTGTTGGTCATATTGGTTTTCTTTTTCTTTTTCTAAACATGTTTGCACAATCAGATGTGGCGTTTTTGGGGTGTGGAACATAACGGAGTAGACTAGACGTAGGGTCAGAAAAACAGGAATGAAAACACTCTTCTCTTGGGCTCTAGCAGCCCTTTTTTTGTCTCGTACCGGTTCATATTTATAGGAGGTATCCAATTATAAGGTAATATTGTACATGCTCTATCATCAGCATGGCAGGTATCTCGACATAGAAGGCCCAAGTGAAACAGCATGAAAGTCCCATCAAAAATCAATGCCTGCAAATGCGCATTATGAAAACACATACACAACCCCATTCTCAGACGAAATAACACACACACACACATACCGCTACCGGCTCCGAACGCCTTCACGTAGAGCCCCATTTTCCCTCGCGAAAGAAAGGAAATTTTATCGTCAAGATCAATACTATGAGCTTGCCTGGTAAACCTTGAACGTGCCAAACTCCCAGTATGCATTCGCAAACGCGGACGGATTGTTTGCCACGTAGTCGGTGCAGTTTGTCGGCGATGTGCCGCCGATGCACGTATGGCTGCCGACGCAGTTGAGCGGGCAGCCCGACGTCGAGTACTTGGCCTCGCCCAGCGAGCCGCACAGGTCGATATTGGCGATAATGCTCGCGTTGCGGAAGTGGTTGCCGATGTTGCACTTTGTGTCGGGGAAGTCGGCCAGGGCCTCTCCCCACGTGCTCGGGTCAGGAGTGTCGTTGGTGATGTCCGAGGGCACGTCGTCCGACTTGAACTGCCATACGCGGATGCCATCATCCCGCCACTCTAGCGCCATGATGCCGCCACCGTCCTCGTTGAATACCGAGCCGTACGTAGAGCTATTGCCCGTGACGCCGCATCCGGCATTGTAGTTGGTGGAGTTGAGGCAGTTGTCCTGGTCGGCCGTGCCATACATGAGGCGCTCGACGGACGCCATGGTGCAGCCATCGGTCGTGTGCAGCGTCACCTGGTTGCCAGAGGTGCCCTGGTTGACGGCCTCCATAATATCAATCTCGCCGTTGTCCGGCCAGTTGTTGGGGCTAGGCGACTGTGTTAGTTACAGAACGGATAGTGAAGAAAATCAGAGAGAAAAACAGAGAAAAAAAACAGAGAAAACCAACATACTCGGATAGCCATAGCGCCGGCCACGTGCCACAGCCGTAGGGCGTGTGCTTGATGTCGAAGATGAAGAGCCCGCTGTCATACTGGGTCTTGGACGTGAGCCGAACAGAGAAGCGGCCGGTCGAGGCATCTGGGGATGACGTGTTCCCGACGGACGTATCCACGCGGACGACAGCAGCGGTCGTGGAAGCGCTCGTGAGGTTCTAGAGGGCAGCGAAGAAAGCGAGTTAGGTCTTGCACACGTGAGATGGATGCTCAGTTTGTCATATGTAACATACCAGCTCTTCGGCAGTGGCCTTTGGCACGTAATGGACAAAGCCATCAGCTGGCCTTGGTGTCAGTCCCAGATTTCCAAGTACGAAAAGAAAAAGAGGTGAGATAGGGTGAGGTAGAAAAGACAACATACCAGGGTCATAGCCGGTGAAGTAGTCGAACTTATCAAAGAATGTCTCATCCGAGTCTTTTGCAGGTTAGCCGGCGAGAACTACCAATTGCGAAAAGTGCAATAGCAGCGAGATGAAGACCACTTACATGTGTCTGAGAGAGTGTAGTTGAGTTGGCTGTACGTTGGGTATGCCGAGGACGAGTTCTTGCGCGACTCGACCACAGCAACCGGAATGACAATGACGAGGACCACAACAAAACCTGCGCCTACCGAGGCCCATACCTTGTTCGTCCAGTGCCTCACATCCCACCATGGAGCTGTGTAGCGCTCGTAGATACGGCCATCCATCTGTGAAACGATAACGAGAGGACGAGTGGAGAGATGGGAAGCAAAGAGCAGCAATGAATGACAAAGAACGACAAAGAACGACGAAGATGCGCAAGATGCAATATTTCGTATTGTGCGAGAAACGAGCAGCAAATATATATAAGATACAACAAATGCCCAACGTCGGCAAAGAAAGAAGCGAGGGAAAAGGCTGTTGCCGCTGATAACGGCTAGCATCCACAGGACACGCGGCTCACTTATAGAATGTTTGTCTCGAGTACGTACTGGTCGTCGTATAATACAAAGTACATACGCAATCCAGTGGAGCCGGGTCGAGTCTACATGCTGTGGTGAAGTGCCTAAATCTCAGATAGGACGACGACGGCGCAGGAAAAGGGGAAGGCGCAGAGGCAACGCAAATTTAAAGCAGAAGGAAAATAAAATAAAATAGAAAAGCTGGTCCTGCCATCCCCCGGGAAGTTCTAGCTCGGCCGACCCTTCTGTCGTCTACACGCAGGAGGGGTCTTTGGTGAATTGTAAGCAAAAGCAGCCTCAAACGACAATGTTTGATACGAAGGCCCCCACCCGCCCTGCCGCCTGTTTTGTCACACATTTTTTTTCAGGCACGACTCCACCTACGAGTACTGTATGCCGGCGTCATCCGCACGGCCCAGGCTGTTCTCTTTCCTGGTCAGTTCGACGAAAGCTGGAAAACAAAGAAGAAACAGAAGAGGGAGGCTTTGTTTCAGCAGGCACGATCGACGGCCGCAGGCTGTGTTCTCAGATAAATATGATACAAGTAATAGATACTTTGTGCACAAAGTATCCCTCCTAAGACACGAGTACAAATAGTTTAACAGTACTCGTATCTCTGCTCTTCCAACACACCACCAACGCAAACTCGTAATACCCACCGCACCACCTTTTAAGCTGTTAGTCTCAGAAGCCGAATCGGAGAATATTGGCCCGACTTTCAGCGTCCCCAAATATCAAGCCTTTTTTTACCCACAGGGACAGACCGAAAAGAAGAGTCAGCCCGAATTGGCAACACACCTCAAAATACGAACTTACCTATGCAACCTATGCAACCTATGTTGCATTGGCTTTCAATGTTTATCTGACGCTCGCACTGAATTCCCAAATAAGCTCTGTCCCTCGTGGAGTATCGTAATGAAAGTAGCAAATCACAAGGAAATCAACCGCCTGTTGAATTCTCCAAGAAGGAGTGTGGGACCCTACTGTCTTATTTTCAGTTTCTGTAGCATATTTCGGTCCTCCTTATGAATCATGATCCAGACATGTTGATGATGAAGAAGAATTGTTGCCTCGGGGGATTAGAGCTGATGGATGTTACTTTGCGGCTTTAAGTATCACAATAGGAAAAGCCCCCCAAAATTGCAGCCATGATTATGCAATCATATGAACGGTTCTCGTCGAACGGAAAGTACGGCAATTACTTTGTAAGCCCTGTTGGAAGTTTTGGGAAAGACCAAATAGTACTTCCCGTTGAATGTTTTTGCTTGCCCAAATGTACAATCTACCCTAAAACTAAAAACTACAAACCACAAGAACGGGGCAAAAGAAAAACAAAACTCGAGCATAGCCCAAGGAGACCTACTAGCCGCAGACAGGTGCGCGAGCCCCCCATTTGATAGCAAGATGATATTACCCCGACTCCTGCTTCATGTCACAGCCTCCTGTCCCCTTTCCTTCTGCCCCAGTCTTCTGCCTTAGTCTTCCTCCTCGTCCACCCGCGCCCGCTTCGACTGGCGCAAGCCGCCCTCTTCTTGTAGCCCATAGCCTCGTTTTGCCGTCGAGCTCTGCTCCACCTCGGATAGGAACTTGTCCACGTTGAACGGGTCGGTCCCGCTCGGCGCCGCCGCGTCCTTCTCGAACTGCACCGGGCCTTCGCGCGCCTCCACCTCGCGCGCCCCTTTGAAGGTGCCCCGGCCCAACGCCTCGCCAAAGCGGCTCGCCTTCTGGATCTTGGCCATCTCCGCGTCGCCTGCCGCCTCGTCCTCGTCCTCCTCGTCGCCCGCCTGCGTGCGCACCCGGTAGATGCTGCTGATGGCGTCCTGCGCCGCAAACAGCGGCTTGTCGTACGGGTTGTCCTCGTTGATGCCGCTGTCGAATCCGCTCGTCTGGTTGAAGAGCCGCGAGTCGTACATGCCCTCCTTGGACGCCGTCGGCTTCGCCAGCCCCAGCGCCACCTTCTCCGAGATGTCCCGGTTCTGCTCCCGCGCCAGCACCTGCATCCGTCGCTCGGCGCCCATCCGCGACTGCCGCAGCTTCCGCTCTTCTTCGCGCCGCCGCTCCTGTCGCGCCTCTTCGCGCTCGCGCACCGCCTCGTCCTCGCTGTCCGTGCCAGACTCCGATCCTGACCGCGAGCCAGACTCCGACCGGCTGTAGCTGCCCGACCGTGACCGCGATCGTCGGTCGTCCCGTCGCCCGCCACTGCGCCGCCGCGGCGCCATCGCCTTCGCTCGCTCCTCTCGCGCCAGCTGTGCCTGCTGCCGCAGCTGCTCTTCTTTCTGCAGCTTTTCCTTCTCGGCCAGTCGCTGCTGCATCAGGGCCCGCTGCCGCACTTCCTCACGTGCATGTCGGTCGGCCACGAACAGCGCCTCTGAAAACTGCGCAAACTTGTCGTTGATCGTCACATCCTCCAGGCCCTTACCCGCTGCTGCTAACCGCTTATCCAGCGGAACCGTGAAACCCTTGGGGTTCTTCCAATTGGAGATGGGTGCTACGGCAATCGTATTAGAATCATTTCAAATGGAGGCATATGCACATATGTATTGGGGTCGGACCAAGGACTCACGTGGAATCTTCCATTGCTCCTGGTCGGCTGCAGTCAACTTGCGAGGCGGACTGTGCATCACCGGTGGTGGAGGGCTAGGCGCTGTGAAACGAGAAGAAAGTTAGAAACAAACCAACCGTAAATTGATCGAGGCTCCAGGTTGGTTGAACTTACGACCGCGCGGAATCTTCTTGTGCTTGAACTTGGGAGGCTCCATTGGATCCTATGGGTTCGGGTCAGTATATGCACTTGAATAAAGGTGATTAGAACATGGAGAAAGACAAAAACAAAACATACTCGTTGCCGTTCAACAATCTTTATAACACGATCGGCCTTCTGCGAAGTATCGCCCATCTGTGACGCCGGCGTGTACCGCACGTATGTGGGCTCCTTTCTATCGCCCATCGATGCTAGCGTCTTGGGCTTCTGTGCTGCCACTGCTCCGCTCACGAGCTTTGCCAGCGCGTTTCTGGTCCGCTCTGCAGTCGCCTCGACCTCCTCCTGACTCGGCCGCTCGAGATTGATGTCGCCGGCCTCCGCCCGTTGCCGCAGCGGAATCAGGTCCTTGAAGGACGTGTGGATCACCCGCCCTTCTGTATGACCCTGCCGCGCAATCGCATCGTATTTGACCTTGCCGTCTCCATCTACCTGCACGGCGAGCGCGTTGCTCTTCGTCGTCTTGTCCGCTCGGCCCATGCCAAACGGATACTGTGCAAAAAGAATCTCCTGCAACCCATAAAAAACGTTAGCTTTCCTTCTCTCGAATATTCACTCGCAGTCTCTTCTGATGTCGGCCACTAACCGGAAAGGCACCTCCGTCTCCAAAGTCTTCTGGCGCGCGTGGCCTCCATCCTGCTCGTCTGCCGTATGGTGGCGGTCCGGCCCTCTGCCACAAGAAGTTAGCCTACTTTGATCATCGGTCAACATAGCTGCGGCCGGGGGACCTGCAAACCTTCAAGACAACTTGCGTCTCGTCCAACTCGCCGGCGCTGACAATACGCGGTCCGCGAGGCGCGGCCCGTGAAGGCAGCTCTTCTTCCTCCCCAGAGTATTTCGGCTTCGGCAGAGCCTGCGCCAGTGACGCCGCAATTGAGGCCATTCTGATATGTTGATTTGTCGCCGTCGTTTTCGTGCACTGTCGCGAACTTTGGCGACCTTGGGATTGTTCCAGTACCGCAAGTCGCTGTGAGTGGTGTAGAAAGAAGAGTCAAAAAGACTAATCCGCCAGCCAGCATTCCACTTGTCTCACAGCACGTGACGATAACTTGCTGATACGCAACACGAGTCATTAGCTTTTGTATCTCACGTGACCAATTATGGAGATCCCAATGTGCACGAGCAATCAAAACATCACAAGATGACCATGTTTTGTATTCCTTGCATTAAATCTTATATGTACAGCATTTCTCCCTTTTTGGTCCTCAGACTGTAAGGAAAAGGGTTCCGGGAACTCGTTATTCTTTTGTGGCGGCACTCTAAATACGCTGAATCCAGAACCCGCCAAGCTGATGCCATACGCCATGCATACCATCTATTGCTACCATATGCACCTAAGCGCCCTCTGATACTTTTTTTTCTTCGTCTCATTCATACATATCCTTTCCGTGCGCCCTGAGTATCTGTTAGTAGCTTATTCGCAAGGCCCATATAGGCCGATTTTAGGGCGACAACATGTGAGGTGTGCTTACCTGGAAGAAGAAGCGGACAACAAACACCTGCAATGCGCCCATGCAGACGACGAGGCCGCACTGGATAAGACTGAAGTTGATAATGCGCTTCTCGGTGCTACGGACTGTGCTGAAGTTGCGGTTCTCGCGGGTGCGGAAGTACTTCTGGTTGCGCGTGATGGTCGTGAGCTGGCCAGACAACTTGAACACGGACTCGGCGATCTTGCCGGTCTGCTCCTCTGAGCTGCCCTGCTTGGACGGCAGCTGGACGCGGGCTTCGTTTTCAACCTGGGGGTGTTAGAGGCGGTCTGGGGGCGTGAAAGAAGGACGCTCCTTGACGAAAGGGAGGGACGTACAGAGACTTCAAAGTCGACATATTTGTCCGTGTATGTGCTCATCTCGTTGTTGAAGCAGAATTTGTGCTCGCCCGGCTCGTTGGCCGTGAAGACGAAGTCGCCCTGCCGCTCGTTGAGACCGTCGATGATGACACTGCCTGAAGGGCCGGTAACCTCGTAGTTGATATCGAATGAGCCGCCGGATTGCACCTAGAAACCATTTGACGCTGTCAGCACGCCGCTGCATCACACGGAGAAATGCGCAGATAAGATCGCCAGGTAGTCTAGTCAGGTATATACCGCGAAGTAAAAGGCGATCTTTTCGCCTTTCTCAGAAGCATCTGCGTAGAAGCAAGCCTTCTCGTTTGCCGTAACCTTGTAAGTCAGCGCTGTCGCCGCGGCATCGGTCGCGAGCCAGGCGGCAACGCCTGCAATGACATGTGAAAGCCTCATTGTAACTTGTGCTGTGGTCGGAATGGCATCGGAGAGAGGAGAGGCGGAAGAGGATGAGCTTTGGAAATTTTGGGAGCTGTGGCACGCGAAAAGGGATGCTTCAGCTGGATTTCTTGACACGCTGGACACGCTGGACACGCTGGGACAGACACGTTGGACACGCTACAGACAATTAGCGGATTATTCGATTTCCCAGTGCCGAGTCTTCAAGGTCTTTACAGGGGGCCCAGAAAAGGAGAAAGTGGGGCAGTCAGGATATAACGGGGTTGCAAGCTTTCACCAATCACAGGCGGACAAACGGCTGTTACATATCGGTCACTGATTTAATGATATCATTTACACGCCTTGCGGGCCTGTTCAGATCTGCCCAATTACTCATTGCCCAAGCTGTCCTGGTGTTATTGGCTGCGCATTCACCTCGACAAAGCAACTACTGCTCCTGGTATTCCCACGGCTCCGAGCCCAAGCTAGGCATTACATGTACCTGATGACGAAGCTATCGCCCTTCCGAATTAAACCGGCCTTCTTATAGGTTCTTGCCAGCCGAGTACGAAGCAAAGAAGCGAAATCAAACAGAACAAACGTTCCTGCCAAGACGTCGCCGGTTTAGGATTACTGGCGAAGCAAGTTCGATCGTGCTTCGTCACCAACCGAAGACGATAGCTAGGGCAGACCTGCTCTCCCCGCCCTCCGACTGATTGCCTGAGACATACACTCGCCCGATAATCAGATCGTTCTGTTGCCATGGCTGTCCAGACAACGGTTGCGCAGATCACATCGATCTCGATACGATTGCTCTCTTATTTCTTCCTTCGATGGGTGAGCGCCTCCCGTAACATGTTCTGAGATATGGTTTAGTAGCTAACAAAACCATTTTTAGGTCTCTGCTCCCGTAAGTCGAACCTCCGGTGCGGAAAGGCCAAGGCTTGGCTTGGGTACACAAAAGGGCCAGTAGGCTGAGATCTAATTGCTGCATAGATCATCCCTAGTGTCGTTTTTACTCTTCTCGCCGTAAATGTTCCGGCATTCATCTTCAGCCACTGGGCCGAGCCCAAGTTTCAAGTGGTTGGAGAGGAGGTTGGCATAATTGTCACCGACACCGAGACGATAAACGAAAATGGGGTTGGTGTCGAGGTGGAGGAGATTGACGTTTCGGATACTGCGATTATCGAAAAGAAGCCCGCTGCGCCATGGAGGACCATTCTCTTGGGCACCCCCAGCCCAAGCAAGCTTCTATCGTTCCTCGCCGTGGCTATCAATGCTGCCCTGGTCGCCATGGTCGCCGACCGGCTATACTCGGAGCACTCGGTCACCGCTGCCGACCTGTCGTTTGTGCGCCCGGGGTATGTCTCAGACACGCAGGCGAAGTTTATCATCCGCGAGCCGGATCAGTCCAAAATGCCTGTTTCCATGCAGATCCGGGTCAAAGACCCTCAGCCGCCATTTGACAACCCGGTCTGGCAGACTGTCGGAGGCACGCGGTGGACCGACAACTCCACTGACTACACCATCGTGCTGACGGTCCCTCTGCAGAGCCCGACGCAGCGCGTGTACGAGTGGAAGACGTCCAACAACCACTCGGGCGAGTTCACGTCTGCGCCAAAGGCTGGCAAGGCACCCGCTCTGTTCAACGGCAGCTTCACCTTTCTCACCACCTCGTGCATCTTGTCGCGGGTGCCCTACTCTCCGCTCGACCACCCGCTGGCCATCCCCGGCCTCCGGCATCTGGCGCGCGCTCTTCCGAAGCTCAACGCCCAGTTTATGCTCTTTCTAGGCGACTTCATCTACAGCGACGTGCCGCGCTATTGGGGTAAGGCAGTTGAGGACTATCGGCAAAAGTACCGCCAGGTGTACGCGTCGCCCGACTGGAGTGCCGTGGGCCAGAACCTGAGCTGGATCCACGTGCTGGACGACCACGAGATCAAGAACGACTGGTCGGACAACAGCACCGGCGTCTACGGAGCCGCCGTCGATCCTTGGCACCACTACCACACGGCAGCGAACCCCCCGGCAGCCCGGCAGGCCGGGACCCAAAGCCTGCGCAGCAGCGCAACTTACTTTGAGTTCGCGCAGGGCCCGGCGAGCTTCTTCATGCTGGACACGCGCTCGTACCGGTCCAGCAACAGCCTGCCGTTCAACAGCACCGAGAAGTCGATGCTAGGCGCGGAGCAGCTGGCAGACCTGCTAGACTACCTGCGCCGGCCGGAGCCGCGGGGCATCAAGTGGAAGATTGTGGCGTCTTCGGTGCCCTTTACGAAGAACTGGCGCGTCAACAGGCGCGACACGTGGGGCGGCTTCCTGGCCGAGCGCCAGGTCATCCTGGAGGCCATGTGGGATGCCGGCCTGCGTGGCTCAGGCGTGGTGATCCTGTCAGGCGACCGGCACGAGTTTGCAGCCACGCAATTTCCTCCTCCGGCCGAGTCGAGGTGGCCGGCGAGCGTTGCGGTGCACGAGTTCTCAGCGAGCCCCCTGAGCCAGTTCTACTCACCGCTACCGACGTACTTCCAGCGGGACGACGAGGATGTCAAGCTCAAGTAAGTGAAACCCTAATTTGCATTTGCATTACATTACCATCGGCGGCTGCTGACCTGGGCAATTTCAGGTACATCCACAAGGGAAACAGCAAGTTTGGGGCCGTCACCATCGACCAGACCAGCGGAGATGGTGACCAGAGCAGTCTGCTGTATCGCCTCTTCATAGACGGGACCGAAAAGTGGAACACCACAATAGTGTCTCCGGTGGCGGTGGAAGAGTCCAAGAGCAGCTCGATCTGGGACAAGATTCTGGGCCGCTGATTTACGGATCTGTGAAGGTGTTCTGGAGTGGTTTTGGGGTTTCACGTCCTTCTTTTTAATATCTCCTTTTTTTTTCGTTTGCCATGTCGGATCAACAAGACGCTCCTTGTTTTCATTTTCATTTTGTTTGCTTTGTTGTTTTTTTCCCTTTCCTACATCCTCAGCTATTTACCGACTGGGCTTCTGTTTGCCCGTTTCTTTTGTGCGATACCAATATATACACGTAAAATGGCAAGAAAATAATAGCTTTATAAAGTGAAATCGTTATTGATGGTCATTATCATAAAAGGCATCTCTCCAAGAGTCCTCAACAGCAGCACTCCACAAATCCAGCTACAAATTCAATAACCCTAGCCATCAAGAGGCAAGCCTCTGCGATGGCATTCGGTATGGGCGGTATTGAGGCAGAGTCGGGGGCTGTACCACGAGCACTCTGTTCTGCATACGATGCAGCCACTGCAGCCGAGCTTGTTGGATCTGTGGTCCGTCAAGTGGACTGTAGCTGTCTCCCAGGTTACTAGCAGTCTCAGTCGCACTGAGCCCCCTTGTCTGCAGCAGCTGCAGCGGAACCGGTGATGCAGGCAACTCGACGGCAGGCAGCTCCACAGGCGGTAGCTGCTGGAATGGGGGGTGGATGGTTCGCCATTCACGCCTCTGGCTGGTTGGACGATGAAATTGCTGTCTACGCTGCTCATACTGTTGGCCGGACGGCTGCCGGCGAATCTCGAGCGGCTGTGGCCACGGTGATATTGCCGGGGCCGGGGCCGGAACCAGCGATGGCGCCAGTGATGGGGAGGGCAGCAATGGGGGCGACGATGACAAAGGCTGGCGTTCAGAGATCGTCGACGGGGTTGGCGGCAGGCTTTTGACCCTGTAGTCAAAATCAAACAGGCGAGTGATTCTCTTGGTGCTGTATTTCGTGGTCTTCTTCATCCTGGCCATTACCGATGTGGCCGTCTCGGAGACCCAGCGCAGGCAGATCTCCAAAGCCCAGGGCACACGTTTCCATTGCAGCTTGACGACTGCCAGAACAGGGAATATGCGCTTCCGCTGCAGACGAGCAATCAGGGCGATGAAGACTACCGAGAAGAAGACAGCCATGAAGCAGCCAGCTGTGAACATGGCCGTGGAGGAGGAGCGGCGATTTAAGGCACTATCGAGGGCCGAAGGGGAGGCAGTCTCGGCAGCAGAGGTGGCTGTAGACGTGTAGGAGTTGGAGGGCGTGCTCGTGGCAGTCTGCGTTGTTGTGTATGTCTTTGTCATGACCACTGACGTGGTACGATCGACGGTACCGAGCTTTGAAGCGCTTGTGGTTGCAGATTTGGTTGTCGATTTGGTCGTCGATGTAGTTGTCGATGTGGTTGCCGACGTGGTTATCTGTAGTGCGACATAGACACCTTCGCGAGGCCGCACCGAAGCAGCATGGGGCTGCACAACAGAGGCATCTGCTTGCAAAGGAGTAGGCACGACGGCACGCCCGATATATAAGCCCAAAGAGGTTTCAAACAAGCATAACCCATGAGCTAGAAGAAGGGTGTAATATGTAGAGAATATCATGATAGAGCTTTGTTGAAGACAGTCTGCAAAAGTAGGCAGACGGGGAGACGCAGAAATCTGTGTATGAAAAAAAAATACAAGTGAAATATTAAGCAATAGAGAAGAGAGAAGAAACAAATATGTGCCAAGAATCGAACAAAGCTTTGCAAAGCGAAGAGAAGAAAAGGACAAGCCTCATTTAGAGGCCTCGTCGTGGCGAGAAAAGAAGCAAAGAGTAGCACAAAAAGCCAAACAGACGCAGAACCCTGCATGCAGCTGCATTTCCAATGCATCATGGGACGAGGTGAATATATACATCCCACAAGTACAAGACAGACAGTTGCTGCTCGCGGCAGTTTTCTTATTCTTCGTCTCTGTGTGCGGGTCCCTCGCGTTTCGGTTGTAGCACAAGACAGGGGCCAAGATACGGATTCGCAGCCTTGACTTCTAGTAGAAAAAAAATAAAAAAGATTGGGGTACTGTAAGATTCGGGCGAATCGAGCCTCTCTTCACACATGCACCAACCCATAGAAAGCATGGGCGAAGGGGGAAGACGCGCCTGTCCTGGGCCGAGCTAGTCCGAGGCAGCATGTTCACAGCAAGTCTGCCTGGCGTCTTCTGATGGGACGGCGCTTATATGCAGGTGTCGTTTCAAGGCCTGCCCTTTTGCCTCTTGTGTGGCCACGGCGATGCCACGTTGGCAGAGACAAGGGAGACAACAGAGGGAGAGAAGCGAAAAAAAGTGGGTGACAAGGATGGTGACGGGACCCTGGACGGGAAACGGCACTGATAGAAGGAAGTAAAAATCAGTGACGGATCAGAAGCCTGTTGGACTAGGGATTAAAACGAAGCCGGGATACAAGAATAAAGGCGGCTTTGTCAGTTGGGGTGGGAAAGGGCAATGATACGATGGTGATGGTGATGGGTGCAAAGGCCTCAGAAACAGATATACGGGGGACGATGGGATGGTTGTCGCCAAAGAAGCAACGATCTGGATCCTGGATCCTGGACCTGGCCTGCAGCACAACAGAGCCGCACCCACGCCACAAGGCTGCAGAAAGAGGAAAAAGTCGCCTGGCAAGAAGACGATATCTCAGCAAAGGACGAACAGAGGGCGCTTAGACGAGAAATCCTCTGTGTGTCGAGAGGTTCGGGTCAGGGACTGCCGGCTGTTTCCTTGGGCAAGTGGCCGGGACGGCCATAGGAATGAAGGAGACCGTATCCGCTGCTTCTTGAGGGTTGAGCCTGCATGTTGTGACATTGCTCCCAGTATCGTTGGGTTGTACTTGGGGTCAGGCTTCAGAATCTGGTTTTACCTTTTTTGTTATATTAAGCGCTGACGCTATTCTGTCCGCTAAGCTACAATGTATCACCCCTGCATGGTCTCACAAAGGGGCCTGTCAATGGCTCTGGCCCACCGCCCGGCGATCCACTGAAGCGCGCCGAGTGGCAGTACCTGCACGTGAGCGGCCTGGCCTCCAGAATAACGCACAGCGAGCAATTTTTGCCGAGGAAGGCGGGGGGGGTTGGGTGTAAGTCTACTGGAGAGGCAAGAAGCACCAACCCGAAATCTCACGCCACAACCAAAACTCCCGTTCTTTGTCTGGCATCTGGGTTTCCCCTTCCACCCCTGTTACACCCGCAGGCGCACAATATACCTCCACCACCCTCTCGATCACTCCAGAGAGTCAGAGAGCTAAAGAGTCTTGCCAATGGCCGCCCGTCGTATCCATGTGTCCTTGACGCGCTCTGGCCTGCGGATGCCAGCCGCCTGTCGAGCCGTCTCCACTCTGGCAGCGGCGAGGCGCGTATTGACGCAGAAGTCGACTCGGCGAGAGCTTCCCGCTGGCGGACGACAGTTTACTCGACAGCTTAGCCGTGAAGCCAATGTCACTGCTGGCGACAGGTCTATCCGCATAGCGTCCCCCGAGGCCAGCAGGCGTACTGAGCTGTGAGTCCAGCCGGTGTCTCTCCCTCTCTCTCTCTCCCCTCTCTTTCTCCTCTCTCTCTCTATGGGCGAGAGAAGCCAAGCCTTCCATGCAATTGCTGATGTTCCAAAGTCCAAACATATGGCTGCGGTGTGTATTTTAGAAAAGCTACCCCGTCTTGAGCCTTTGCATGCCGTGTACGGGCTTCTCATGCCCATGGACCAGGGACAACTGCCGATGCGCAAGCTGTGTGAACCAGGACACATCACAGAGGAACTTTGACACCTTTGAGGCAAGCAATGCCCTAAAGGCCATATGTGGCGTCCTGTGAGAGTCTGACACTGACACCTGTCGCAGATACCGGCGGACATTCGCGCATTGGACGTGGCAGTCGACGACAAGGGCTTGAACGTAACATGTACGATACCCTGTGGCATGGCTGTCCGTGCGTGGTGATTTGTGATGATGAGGTGCTGATTACAGCTAGGGTCTGGCGACAACCACAAGAGCAGCTACTCGTGGGACTTTCTTCGCTTCTACCAAGCAAACGATTTTCGGACCCCCGAACCGGTAGAGTGAGTCTTTGCCCGTGCAAGGGCCAAGGAAGGGGCTCGTCTTTGCCGACATTTCATCATTGACATCTTGCTGCAGCTTCCACTACTGGGGACGGTCTATCGAGAAGGAACCGCCATCGGTGGCCTATGATGCGGTCATGGACACTAGATCGGACGTCGGGATTGCCAAGCTGACCGATCTAATTGTACGTGCCTTTGTGGCTTTTTGACCGGGTGCTCTGCCCCTGCCTTTGTCTCTCTCTGCCTTTTGAGCTGACTTCGGGTACTTTCCCTACTCTCTCCCCCTATAGCGACGGTTTGGCTTTGCCTTTGTCGACGAGACGCCGTTTGAGGACCCGGAAGACACCCGACGCCTGCTGGAGCGCATCGCCTTTATCCGCGTCACCCACTATGGCGGCTTCTACGACTTTGTCCCCGACCTAGCCATGGCCGACACAGCCTACACCAACTTGGCCCTGCCGGCACACACCGACACCACCTACTTTACCGACCCGGCCGGCCTGCAGGCCTTCCACCTGCTGTCCCACCACTCGCCGCCCAGCGCCAAGGGCCAGCTTGGCGGCGAGTCTCTGCTGGTCGACGCCTTCAACGCCGCCCGCATCCTGCAGGACGAGGACCCGGCCGCCTTTGACGTGCTGACACGCGTGCGCCTGCCCTGGCACGCCAGCGGCAACCAGGGCATCACCATCGCGCCCGACCGGCGCTACCCCGTTCTCGAGCTCGTGGACGGCGGCGACAACGACACGTCCGGCAATGCCGCGTCCGGAACTCGTCGTCTTCACCGTGTGCGCTGGAACAACGACGACCGCGGCGTCGTGCCCTTTGACGGCCCCGACGCTGGCGGTATTGATCCGGTGCGCTGGTACGACGCGGCCCGCAAGTGGGTGGCCATCCTGCGGCGGCCCGACGTCGAGTACTGGACTCAGCTGACGCCGGGAAAGGTCCTCGGTGAGTGATGAAGTGAAGTCACATGGAGACAATGAACAATGGGCTGACCTCCCAAAGTCTTTGACAACTGGCGCGTGATGCACGGCCGAAGCGCCTTTGTCGGACTGCGGCGCATTTGCGGCGGATACAGTAAGTTTTTATTCTTATTTATTCGTTTTTCTCTCTGGCTCTGTCTCTCATCTTGTCCTTCCTTGCATTTTCGCTCGCGTCCACTGCTGACAGCCTCAGCCGCACGCGACGACTTTATCTCGCGATGGCGCAATACCAACTATCCGCGCGAGCAGGTGCTCAAGCAGGTGGTAGGATAGTAGCGGGAGAAGTGGTTAAAACGTTGTGAAACGAAAGAAAGAAAAGTAAGGCCGTGTTTCTGGTCAGATTGCCCCCTGTTCTTGCGGTGAAGCAATGCGCTATGGTAAAAAAAGTGTAAGAAGAGTTACGAAAAGTAGGATAGCACTCGCGTAAGGGAAAAAAAAGGCACAGAATAGCCTCGGCTGCCGTACTCGCACACAGAGGCTTTTGCATCGCATAGCCCTCATTTTTCTAATTTTTTTCCCTTCTTCTTTTTGTTCGTCTGTGTTCCTCTGCCGTTATCCATGAGGCTCAAACGGCCCTTGAGTCATGTTGCGAACATGTTGCGAATTAGAGCGACCGTTTTTATCTTGTCTCTCTTTCCTTTTTTGAACCTGCCACCGCCTTGTCGAATCAACAGCTCGGGAAAGTACAGGCATGGCCCACTTTTCCGCTCTCCTTTTCCATACCTGCCCAGTTCAGCCCAGCCCGTCGCTCCTGCTGCTGCTCCTGCTGCCCCGCTGGAGAAGCGACACTGTCCCCTCCTTTTTCTCACCAGCCAATATTTTGGGATGCTGTCTGCTCCTTTCCTCTTTCCCTCTTCTCCTTCTTTGCCCCAAAGACGCGACCCTCTGCGCCCTATTGTTTGAAATACTCCTCCGGCTCTCCTTCTCCCATCGGCCCATCGCTCTCCCGTGCTTATTTGGCCGCCGTTCTCTCTCTGCCCGATTGTAAGATACTCGAAACTCTCTCCGCCAAGCCAGGCAACAAACCTCACCGGCGATTGCGAGCGGTCTTTCTAATCAGCCGCTACGCCTCGACCGCCTGAGTAGACAGCAAGCTGTAGGCAAACGAGGTCGCGCGTGAACCGCGTTTATTACTCTTTGCTTGGGACTCTTGCTATCTTGCTGCTGGTGCTGGTGCTGGTGCTGCTGTTTTTTCTCTTATTCTGGCTTCTGGCTTCTGGTGAGCCTTTCCGGTAACTCTCTGATCCGCCTCGCCGCCCATCCTCCCATCCGCTTCGCCTGTTTCTTTGCCCAGGCTACACACGAGCTTCCACCTAAACAAGACAGCTGCTACCCGCCCTCAACAGAGCTGTTGCACTCCCTCACCTGATCGACACCCTTTCTCTTTCAAGATGGATTCCGAATACCCAACCACCACCGTGACGCCATCTCCGCCGGTGGATAACACGATTACAAACACGAACACAAACACGCCTGAAGATCGTCGGAACATCCAGGTCGACAATGCCATTCGTGCCATAACGGACAAACAGCCGGTGCCAGAGATTGACTTTACCATTCACGTCATGGAAGATGGTTCCAACGTGAGCACGCTTGAAAGAGTGTGCAAAGGTCAGCCTTGTCCCATCCTCCCAACTGTTCGGCATATGGCGATACACGTGCCCTCTCCTCGCAGCATCTAACCCTTTATGCCCCCCCCCCCC
>JRUC01000379.1:0-22763 GCA_000806385.1 Leptographium procerum
GAGCGTAGTCTACCGATCCGTTGTGCTTTTGCGATCTGGACCTCTACGAGAGAGAAAGATGTCCAAGAGTGAGGCGGGTTTCGTCATCCTTTAAGTATTCAAAAGATTGGCGATCCAACTCCCCCCTAATTTGCCCGGTTAGCCTAGGGGGGGAAGTCCAGACGCTTCTTTTGCTTAACGGCCATGTTGGTTTTTGTCATGATGCCACCGGTAGACGCGACAGTAATAGGACGCATCGATGCCATTATAGGCAGCTGGCGGCCAGCGCAGAAGACAAGATGTGATCTTGTGATAGCGGAAGATGAGCGAAATTGGTCTAATGGCCGAGAAGACGATACTACCTTCCCCCGAAACCTTGGAATGCTTCTATCGGAACGTGCCTAGCGTATCTGCTCGTATGTACTGCTTGCTACTGTGCCTGGCGTATCTGCGCTCTGTTTGTTAATGTATATACATTGTAGTAATGCTCCGTAGTCCATGTGCCAAGAGGCAGTTAAAGGCGATATTAGACGGACTGCAGATCGATGTCGGTCATCTGCCTTGTGATTGGCAGGTCACTCTCGCGTGAAGTGGTAGCAGGAAAAGGGACCTACCGAATCGGCATTAGCCAACCTGTGACCAGATTAGGTTCTGCCAGGGGGGGTTTTTCAATCACTGATAAGACGAGCTGTGTGGGCTGTCTCGGCTTCTCTGGCTATTGGCTGCAGATCTGTGCAAGGGAAATGCACGTTAAGTATGATGGAAAACTCGGGAGCATTGTGTTTAGGCATTTGCCTAAACGGGACGGCATCAGGACATGAAGACATGAAGTCATGAAGACGCCAAGAACCAGTCGTCTCGCTATCATGGATTAGAAGTGGTGATTGGTAGCGCTCTTATATTGCTGCAGATCGCAGTGGCCGAGTTTGGCAGTCCGCGACTGATGACGTGATACGTATTATGATGCCGCATGAGGAAGTTGTTTTTTGCGCAAGTTAGGTAGAGAGAAGCTATATCCGGGCTTTTCGTCCATTCGGGCTTCTTTTTTCTCTCACTCAAAAGATACGATTGCTCTCACAGTATTCGCTATTGAAGGCAGTATGCAGAATAGTTCTCCGGGTGCCTAACCTGACCTTATGCAGACAAAACACGAACAGGACACTGAATAAGACACTGAGGCCGTTATGTTCGGTCTCACACCAGATCAATATAGTAGAACTAACCGTCAACATGGGTCATGGGTCATAGACGTCGTGGGGCAGTCGCGAATGCACTGACGATGATTCTTCGGCCACTCTGCTTAGATATGCCGGCTAGACACCAGTTTTCTCTGTTGCGTCTGGCCAGAAAAAAAAGCTACTGCTCGACTGGCCACGGAAAGCTGGAAAAGGTAAATTACCGAGGGCTTTGTACTTTGAGGCGACAAAAAGATGGATACCCTTATAGGGCCTTACAGGGGGGTGGTACATGATTCTATTTGGCTGCGTCTGCTGGCTTTACGATAACTGAGATTGGCTCGTGACAGCCTTGTAATACTACTAGTCAATTCCGATGAACAGCCCTTGTGCGGTCAAGTTATTCCTAAACCCAATGATACTATTTTCGATCCCTTGACGACATTCTTCAAGACCTAGTTTTGCGCCACGTTTTCTCCCTATTGCTACTAGATATTTGGCCATGCCAGTTACAAACCCTTATTTACAGCTCGGTGTTCGAGCTAGTCACAGAGAGACTCTACGCTATGTACGTTTGTGGCAGGGCAGTGATTTGAAGTACTCAGAGTTAGTGGACGCGGTGATGTCATCCGAACTTATCAGTATAGTCTCTTGTGAAGGCCGCCGGTTTCTATCTCGCCCCTTCCTAACGTATACTTCCCGGCGTCCTGTGAATTGACATCACTTAAATAACCATAACACCTTGAGACACTCTCCACGACCGACTGCAGCTCCTTACTAAATGGGTCTGCTCCCTGTTTTTTCAAAGCGTCGTGCTTCCTCTTCTGCCTTCGGCTATTCGAGCTGATCGAGCCGAGGGGTTGACGGTCCTGGATTTTCGCCCTTTCGAGATCTACAATCATAGGTCCTCCATCGTACGTGATGTTCCGTACTTCCGCGTCGCCGTGAAGAACATGCAGTTTGTGTAGGTTTCCAAAGGCCTCCGTAACTGCAGCAATGAGATGAGCCTCACTGACCTGGCCAGCATGCCCGAGCAGGGGCCGCCCGGCCCAACTGAGAAGAAGGAAGTAATCAAAACTACGGCAATCGTAGTAGTATGGCAGGGCCAGATCCGTCAGACCGAGGCATACTGGAACATACTTTCCCTGGATAGAATGGAGCTGGTCGTAAACCCTCTTCTCGTGCTGCAGGCATGTGAGGTCTTGCCTCTCTACACCCTTCGCAACGAGCGTATACCCATATGCCGACAGACAGACCTTGAAGAGCGCCCCAACTGAGCCAGACAGATAAAGTGGGACGGCGTCCGCATCGGGGCCACGGTCTTCGGCCAGCTGAGCACGCAGAAGACGTAAGAACGCCGCTGGGCTGATGCGCCTTGATCCGTGGCTTTCAGCGTTGGGGCAGTGCTTGTCCATCGGTCCGCCATACGCCAGACTAAGAAGACAGCGATGACTGCAGTACAGCCGGTCCTGTATTCTTTTCTGCCCCGCCCCGCCCTGCCGCCCCTTTCCTCTCTCACGTTGTCCCCGCCTCGCACTGGAGCCTGAACTTGAACTTGAACCGGCTGCCTTTTTGCCAGAGCGAGTCAAGCGAGTCGTAGTCGGTGAAGGAGGATCAGGCGCATCATCATCACTATTATCCCCTTCGGTACTGGGGTTGATGTCGGGTGGTCGGCAGCCTGAACGGGTCCGAATCGGCGAGCGTTGAAAGTCACGCCAACGTTGAGCCTTGTAAGGGGAAGCACGAGGCTGCTTCCCCTTGCGAACCGTTTCGGGAATTCTGCTCAGCACATCGTCGTACTCTACCGCCCAGGTATCGAGCCTTGCAGCCGCGTCATGCCACGACTGCGGAGGCGGTTCTGCACGAAGGGACTGCAAAACAAAGGCAAAGACCTGTGCAACGGCCGTGCGGTGGAGCCTCGTAGCGTCGTCGTCGAGGACGTCCAAGTTCGGCACACTCACATAGTAGTAGACTATGGTAGGATCGTCCGGAATGTACAAAAAGACAAAAGTTTGTCCCGTAGAGACATACCCATACTGGATGCCCTTGCCAATCATATATGAGAAAAGCTGGGTGACGACAGCGGTAGCGAGCGCCCTCGATGTGAATGTGAAATCCTCGCCATCCTTGTTAATCACGTCCTGGTCCGGCTGGATCTCGGACGCCAGACCTGTGATCACCTCGTCCTGCATTAGCTTGTGCGGTGCCTTGTACTCGATTGCCGTCTTGGCTATGCTTGTGCCGTCAGATGTTGCATATATGCAGAAATGGTCCGCTCGGTTGCCCTTTCCCTTTGCCCTGCGCGGGGCCATAGGGGCTGGTGCCGTTGAGGCCGACGCCGCGTCCCCAGCACTTCCCCGGCTCAGGGACATCTGCTCTAGAGACTCAGAGAGACTGCTGTCTTTATTTCCGAGGTTTGTGTGGCTCTCAAATGTCACGGTCCCCCGCAGACCAAGACGGTCTCGCAACACTGAATTATCGTTTACCGCACCAATCAGTTTCTGCACGGCGTTTTCGACTGTGTCACGCTCGAAGTACCGAAGCCCATGCTCGCTGCTGATGGAGCCGATCAGGGACTGTACGTAGTCTAACTGATGCTGGGATGGAAATTGGTGCTCAGAGGTGAAGGATGACTCTGAGAGTTGATTCCATATGTTCTCTTGTCTCTCAGGGAATTCGGCCCATGGGATGATTCGTTGGGGATAAACTCGGCCGACGGGATTGGTCGTGTCGCCTCGCGTAGTCAGTGAACGATCAAGAACTACCTGGATAGCAAGACCAAGCGAGTGGCAAGCCTCAAGATAAGGCATCAGCGTCTGTGGTCGTGCTAGTTTCGCAACCTGTTCTGCTTCTTCGCGTCGACGCTGCTCATCGAGAGCACGATTCTCGGCTTCCTCACGTCGGCGCTGCTCATCGAGGGCGCGATTCTCAGCTTGAGCAAGAGCCTGCTTCAATCTTGCTAGCTCGTCGGCCATTATAATTATGGCAAAGAAAAGCGTCCAAGGCCGCGAACAAAGACGACGGAAGGCCTGATTGATCTGAGCGAAGAGCGGGCTTGGCGCTTACGAAGCTGCGATAGCTGTCGGAGAAAGGAGCGCCGGCATTCCTTCGTCTAGAAATGCGTGGAACGAGAAGTCACTATCTTCTGAAGTAGTCACCATTAACAGAGTATTCATCATCGTTCCTTGCTGTGAAATTGCGTGAAAGTGATGGATTGATTGGTTGTGATTGTTGTGATTGTATCAGATCAGGCAGTAAGGTTTCGGGACGGGATATCTTATTCCCGGATGGGGCTGATTCAAAGGAGAGCCTCAGTGCCCCACATTTTCCACCGCGAAACACGCCAAAGACAGGCTCGGTGTTGAAGGCTCTCTTGCTTCTGATTCGATCGATTTGCACAGCGGTGCGGAATGTGTCTTTGCAGTTTGCACAGGAGGCGTCCATGCCGGGGCCGTTTAACTTATCAGCATTACGAGTTGGGTGGGGGCTTGGAGGCCAGGGGGAGTCGCTTCCTTTCCGGCCTAATCCTCCTCGTCTCCTATTCGGCATCGATGCTTTCAGATGACCCTCTGACAGTGCGTAAACAGTATAAACACAGTGTCAATTTCACGATGGTACGAGACGGATGGAAAGATCCGCCTTCAGCTCAGCACACCGTCACGCGTCTATCAATGCTTTGCCCGGGTCCTCACCCCGACGCTCAGCACCAGCATGGCACCGTCATGCATGTCCCAGACTGTCACGATCGCCGCGCTGCTAGCCTGTGCCGGCATTGGCGGCTACTGCGCCATGGCCACAGGGCTGCACAGCGGCCTGTTTGCGGTCATCGAAAACAGCGTCCATGCTGCGGACCCGTACATCCCCGGCGGCCCGACGCCGTGCCGCACGAGCTACACCGGCATCAGCAGTCTCGATAGGCACCTGATGACGCTCATCGCCTTCTTCTCCTTTCTCACCGACGGCCCGCAGACGTGGGCCACGACTCTCGCCTACTGCTACCTGATGATGCAGCTGTTTGCGGGCTGGAGCCTTATCGTGCTTGAGGGCCACCGCCGGGGGAACCACAGCCGGGCCGTCAGCTGGTCAGTGCTCTGCCTCTCCTTGCCCCTGTCCTTGCCCCTGTCCCTGCCTCTGCCCCGCTCTCAGCAGCAGTGCCGCTGACACCTTATCTAGGACCGCCGTCGTCGGCATCATCTTTCAAAATATCACATACACCATTACAGTGCCGCTGTACCTCGTGCTCCACATCTTCACGTCGCCCCTCGCAGCGTCATCAGCACAGGCTTCCGCCGCTAATGTGGCCGTGGACGGGATTGACGACCTCGCCCTGACGCTCAGTGCTCCTTTGGCCTTTGGCGTACCGGCCATTGTGATGTCGCTGCCGTCACCGAGCCAGATTCCAATTCTTACCCATTACGCCTTCCATGCCCTCTGGCAAGCCTTTCCGGTCATGGCGGGTGTCTATCACCAGGCTCTAGAGATTGTCTATCGGCAAGTGGCGCCACGAAACCCTCTCAACTATTGTCAGGTGGTACCGCACCGAACGTACCTGTCTGTGTTGTACGCCAGCGTGATCAGCCAGGTGGCGCTTGTCGTTGTGACCATCACGCCAGCATCCGTCGTGCCAGAGGCGTGGGAGCCCGTGTTTGCCGACGTGACCCTTTCCTCAGCCTTCGTGCCCTGCTGGCCATGGGACGCGCCCAGAGTGGACGCTAGCGTAGTGCCCATCGTGCCCCAGGGCCTGGCCGAGCTGGCGAAGCTCTTCCTCCAGTGGGACGTCTACTGCGGCGGCGCGGCCCTCCTGGTGTGGGCCGTGTTTGTGCGCAGCATCGCCCAGCCAGACAAGTCCGTCTCATCTTTTTTGCCAGCGGTCGCGTTTTGGACGGCGTGCGGCGGGCCCCCAGCGGCAGCAGCAATGATGCTGTGGGAGCGGGACTGGGAAGCCCCACGGGAAAAGGCACAATGACGAGCGTGTGCGATGAGGTGGCTGTTGTGGGTGTAGCTGGTCGGAGAATCGGAGCTGTTGAGCAGGGTCGGCGAGATGCTACCTTGTATAAATGTGTCCGCGTTCGTAGCATTACAATAAGATACAACAAGGAGTCTGAAAATGCATCCCTGTGTACCTGCGTCTGGTCTCTGGCTGTGCCGCAGGAGCAGCTCATGGCACACCTCCGAAGAACTTGATTCTTAATGACGAGATTCGTGTTTTCATATTTGGTTGATATACTACAAGGCAGCGGCAGGGCCAAGAGCTCTAACTCCTCCGGACGCCGTTCTGCACCAGCGGCTTCATGCTCGAAAAGGCATAACGCGCAATCTTCCACTTGCCTTCCTCCTTCTTCATGAGAAACAGCTCCTGGTTGGAGTGCGTCTCCGACTCCTGCGTCTGCAGCATCGTCTTGGTGCCCTCGGCCGTCGTCCGCGCAAACGCCCACTCTTCCGACTGGACCACGATCTCCTCGATCTGGAACGCGATGGTCAGCCGCACGCTCGCAAAGATGCGCGTGTACGACTCGCGCAGGGCCTGGGCGCCGACACTGGCCGGGAAGTGCGGCGCCAGGATCACGCCGTCGCTCGTGTACAGCGAGAGCGCCTCCTCCACGTTGCGGCTCTTGAGGGCGGCGCCATAGGCGTGGAGGGTGTCTGTGATCTGCTCAGCGGCGGTCGAAGTCACTGCAGAGAGAGTGGTTCGGCCCATGTCAGCTCGTGGTTGGCCCTAAGTATTGCGCAGTTGGGCGCTGGACGTACTTGTGAATGGTAGAGACGGTGTCTTTAGGTTTTTCTCCTCAAAGCACGAATCTCTGCAGTTTCAAGGGACAGGCTCACAATATATACGCTCTCTGAAGGAACCCAAGCAGGAGTGGGGGTCTCCGCCTCGAGGAAATAAAGACTGGAGATCAAAGGCAAAGGTGGATCTATAACCAAAGCCAAGCTCGTCACGACACCATGGAAAACCGATGCTTTTAGAAAAGAGTCTGAGCCCAACTTAGAATGCCATTCCACGTAGCTGAGATAAAAATGATACAATAGTTCCCAAGCGAAGCAGACGAACCTGCAAGATATAAGACTATTACATGTCGTCTCACTTTGCTTACATAACGATAGAGGCCGCGTTTTCTCCGGAGCTCCGCTGCCGCTCTTAGTATCCAGAAACTAGCAGAAGTCCCCCACTCTTCCCCATCCTCCCCCACTTCGACTATCCAGGGTCACTCATCGCCGAATTACAGCTTGCTCAAAACACCATTTCCGTCCAAGATGGACAGATGGCTTTTGGTGATGTTGGAAACAGTCTTGCATCTAGTATAAGTGGTAGCTGTTAGTAACGATCGCCTGTCACAATAGCGGACAACTACTCTGCAAGGCTTCTTACCCAGTTAGCGCCATGGCAATGGTAAACTCATGCAGCAGCAGCTTCAGGGCTAGCTCTACGCCCTCAGACCCGTTGTACTGGGAATTTTCGACGCACGTCAGTGGAACCGGCATTCGCAAGCAAACGTCAAGCAGATGAAACTCACCGCGAGACCCCAGATCGGCACCCGGCCCACAAAGCAATAGTCTGCGCCTAGGGCAACGGCCTTGAAAATGTCTGTCCCCCGGCGAATGCCGCCGTCGATGGCAATGGGGATCTTGCCCTTGGCGACCGGGGCGCATTCCCTAAGTGCATCTAGCGTTGCCGGAACCCCGTCGAGCTGGCGGCCACCGTGGTTGGAAACAATGACACCGTCAAAGCCGTGGCGAATGGCTAGGATGACGTCCTCGGAAGTATACACTAGAGAAGCCAGACGTCAGCTTGTTTTCTTCTCTTCTCTTGTCCCGTCTTCTCTTCTCGTCTTTTCTTATATACCTTACCTCCTTTGATCCACACGGGCAAATTCGTGTGCTGCCTCATAAACTTTGCAGTCTCGGCCCAATCCATCCCAGACTCTAGATTCCATTTTATTCTGTCAGCAAGGCTACCATTTAAAGACCCCTGCCGACTTACCATATCCCACACGGTCGCCGCTGTCCTCGAGGCTGTCAAAGCTGATCTCCGGACCCAGATTCGGGTAAGTGGTGCCTTTTGGCATGGTGAACGAGTTCCGGTACTCGTTTAGCCGCTTTCCGAGAACGGGACAGTCCACAGTCAGGAAGATGGCATCGAAGCCAGCGTCTGTTTTAGAGTGAGCTTCAGATTGAGCACGACTTTTCACTCACTATCGACACCCAAGCATCCTCACCTTCTGCTCTCTTCATCATATCAATGACCAGCTGCTTGTCGTTCAGCATCGTCACCTGGAAGGCGTATGGATTTCCCCTGCTCTCGGCCATTACGTCTTCGATGGAATGGTTTGAGTAGGTCGACAGGCCCATGGCCACGCCCATCTTTGCAGCCGCTCGCGACGTGCCTTTTTCTCCGTCGGGATGGGCCAGGGCGTGCATGGCTGCCGGAGAGAATCCCAATGGAAAGGTCGTCTTTTTTCCCATGATGACCGTCGTAGTGTCGACATCTGGACCAGAACCAACCAGCACCCGCGGACGGATTTTGTACCGGTCAAAAGCCCTGCGGTTGTCTTCCAAGCTGGTGCAGACACGGCCAAGGCGAAGAAAGAGTTAATTAACGAAAAACACGCCGATCAGATGCCTGTGCCTACTTACGTCAACAAGTCCATGGCCCCCTCGTTGTAGTAGTCTCTGTACATCTTGGGCAGCTTTTTGGAGGCCTGCTCCTCCAAGTCCTTGATACTAAAGACATGTTTATCATAGTTGGGTCCTCGGTTCGCCATAGTGTTGGAGAATACACAAAGCGATTTCGACACTGGATGAAGCTTCTGAAAAAGAGTAGGAGAACAGAAAAACAGTGATTACCCAAGGGCTCAAGATACGTGAGGCCAGACTTGCGGCTTCGGATCTATGCGCATGTGAGATTGTTGATAACGACGTCTCAACCAATGATGTCTAGTTCCGGCTATTGGCGGCTTTCCATCCCAGCCTATGGGAAACTGTTAAGCATGTTGATGTGTGCGATATGTGCTTTACATTGCATTAGAGAACTGTAAAAACGATATGAGCCTGGGCCGATTCTAGGAATCCACAATGGTTTGCCGTGAATCTATCATCCGAATGTGTCGGTCGCTTCAAGAGTGTATGTAGTTACATAATGCTTGTGGGAAAGCAGGGCCTCGCCCATTTGTTTGCTCGCATCCAGCCTATCAATCCGAATTGGAGGTCACGCCCTTGAGGATGAGTAGCCGCCCCCCTTCGACACGCACAACCTTGCCGTCCATAAAAGCGCCAGCCTTGCTGGCTAGCCATAGCGCCGTTCCCACCATGTCCTCTTCGGAACCGGGTCTCTTTGCTGGCGTCTCTCCTGCCAGGTGCAGGTTTGAGTTTGCGTCGTTGGGTGTCATGCCCGACGGCACGATTCCTGGCGAGATTGCATTTACGCGAACTGCACGTCAGTGTTTTGTTTTTGCTTCTATTTTCCGCGTCTTCTCTGTCTCCCCGCACTTACTATAGTATTCCGCAAACTCCATGGCCATGATCCTCACGAGATGGTCGACTGCCGCCTTAGACGTCTGGTAGCACGGCACAAACTGGTGGTTGTGCACGCTAGCTGGGCTGGAGAACATAATCACGCAGCCGCGGCCGTCCCCCTTTGCGGCAGCAGCGCCGAGAAGGCCGACCAGGCCGGCGGTGAGATAGTAGGGCGCCAGCACGTTGACACGGAACGTGTGCTCCCAACCCTGGTACGGCGCCGACAGCGTGGCCGCTTCCAGCTTCGCCAGGCCTTCGCCCGGGCTGTAGGCGATGTCGTTCATGTGCCGGATAGCCGCGCAGTGGATCAGCGCATCGAGCGGGCTCTGCGTTGCCTCTTTGATGCGGCTGACCACCTGCTGGACCCCTCGCTCGGTCGAGAGGTCGCCATGTATTCTGTGCTGCCGGTCAGTGTTGCATCTGAGGTGGCGTCTAGGCAAGAAAACAGGAAAACGGAAGATGGAAAAAACGAGACAAAAAAAAGAACAAGAAAAAAAAAAGCATACGTGATAGTCACTGCTGGAGCCAGGCCGGATAAAGAGCACAACTCTTGTAGTTCTGCCTTGACGTCCTCTAGTGCTGTCTCGTTCACATCCACCAGAATCGTCTTTGCTCCGTTGGCCGTGAAGCCGCGGGCCAACATGCGCCCAATACCACTGGCTGGCCCGTATCATGAGTATCAGTACTGCCTTATATCCAGTTTGCATCTTCCGGTTGCTTTCTCACCTCCACCTGTAATGGCAATCGTGCGTCCGGCGACGTCAAAGAGCTCGCCCGAGAGAAGATGTCTTGCTGCCATGGCTCTTTAGTGTAAGCGTCTGTTATCGGCCTTCAAATGTGACTGAAGACTGAGGATACGTCTGCGCCATGGCTGTAGCTTACAGACACGGATCGGGGTGTATATCATTGACGGACTAGTGTCCAAGCCATAGCCGAGTTTAGGCCACCGGAGTTTCTCGAGTTTTCACAGCACAGCTCGGTGATGCCCGATCAGACCAATGATATCTATCGGTCTTAGTGGAGGCTCGCCTAATCTGCATCTGCACACGTCTGAACGCTACAGTACCAACACCAGCTCATGGCAGCAGTGTACGTATCTAACGCAGGATCTTATCACCGTCACACGGTTGCATTGTTCACATTAGTCCAACATTATTCCAACATTATCCCACGCTGTCTTACAGTCGTCTTCATTCTGCTTACGATATCTGCCTCAATACAGCTTTGGCTGACCGTCTAGCTTCCACACTTTTGCATCCTTCATGACAAAGCTGACGCTGCGAAGCGCGCCCGCCGTAGTCTCCGGGTTCTCGTCCACGGCAATGATGTCGGCCTGCAGCCCAGCCTCAAACCAGCCGAAGCGGCGGCCGCACAGGTCGCCGCCGCAGGCCTCCCAGCCGCCGACAGTGCAGGCCTCGAGGACGTCGGCAAAGGCGACGCCGGCCTCCATCATCAGCTCTAGCTCGCGCACGTTTTCGCCGTGCGGGTACGTCCCGGTGTCGCCGCCGCAGGCGACGCGCACGCCCAGGTCAAAGGCACGCTTGACCTGGGGCAAGATCTCGTGGGCGAAGCGCCGCGCGTGCAGCCGCTCGGCCACGGCCAGCGTGGGCACCAGGATGACCCGGCGCTCAGCCATGCGGCAGAACATGTCGTCGGTGGCGTAGTATGCGTGCTCAATGGAGTCGACGCCGGCCTCAATGGCGGCTAGGGCGCCCTCGAGCGTGCAGCAGTGCGCCGAGACCGGACAGCGGGCCAGGGCGGCCTCAGCCACGATCATGCGCATCTCGTCAGCCGAGAACACCATGTAGTCCGGGTTCGGCTCCGCTGGCGGGTGCAGCACGCCCGCAATGTAAGGGTGCTGCTGTGCCGGTGGACAGCGCATGATCCGACGCCGGTAGTCGGCAAAGAACTTGACAATGTCGGCGCCCGCGGCCACCCGCCGCCGCACCGCCTGACGGCACTGCTCCGGGCCGTCCACGGCGTCTGCGCTCGACGGCAGGCAATGCCCGTTGCCGCTGTTCTCGGTCCGGCACTCAAATGAACCCGTGCTGGCCAGCACCTTTGTCGCCACAAACAGCCGAGGCCCAGGAGTGAGCCCGCGCGCAATGGCATCTCGCAGGCTGGCGTCGCACTCTTGCATGCCTTCGGAGCCGAGGTCCCTGCCAGGTCAGCTGTGGAAGAATATTGATAGGAGGAAGGAAAAAAATCACCTGTAGGTCGTGTAGCCTGCCATGAGTGCTGTGCGGCAGTGGTTGACTGCGCGGACGATCCTCTCCGTCATGCTCTCGTCTCTCTTCTGCTCCAGCGCTCCTGCCTCACTAGGCATCTCGTTAGTGCGTGCCTTCCTCCACAAGGACAATGACGACTCCTTCCTCTTTCTCTTTGAACCTACTCGTAAGAGTGCAAGAACACGTGCGTGTGCGCGTCCACCAGCCCAGGCAGCACAAACTTGCCGCGAAGATCGACGTCGCCGTCCTTGAAAATCTCGGAAAACGCATTGGCCCCGTCACCACGCTCAAAAACACGCACTATCAGCCCGTTCTCGACGTCCACTGTGACGGAAACATTATGCCGCACCCGCTTGAGCTTCGGGTCAAACAGCCAAGAGGTGTGCACCGTATACTGAGCCATGGTATCTTACGAGTGGACGCAGATTCCCTAAAGATTCTCCCAGGGCAGCAGACAAGATCAAGAGCCGGCAAAAACTGAGAGAAATGCCAGGCTTCGGCCCGCTTGCATCTAATGGCCGCCGGGTCAGCCTGAGTGGCTCTCGGCTGGGCCCGCAACTGATGCTGCTTTCCACGCTCTCCCCCGATCGTGCAGTCAAGCTAATTTTTTAGTCTCGCAGCCGCAAGCCATCACCAAAAGGAAGAAGCAGTCTTTCTAGCCTGTCTGTCCAAATTTTGTTTGCCTAAATCAAGATTCGTGTCGGTTTCCTGGCACGGATATCTGTGACGGCACGATCGAAGTGCTTCCGTGTAGGGCAGCGCTTTCAGCTACACGGATCCGAGATAACGGAGTGCATAACGCATGTGCTGGACCTCTTCGCAGAAATGCAACTCTGCAGTGCATCGCCAAAGGCCAAGTCCGCGCTGTGTCAAATGACAGCTTTGCTGTCAGATAAGCCTTGCCCGGCTTCCTTCTGCCCACGACTTGCTTCAATCGCGTAGGTGGATACAAATATCCACTCTGCACCCCTCTTGCATCATACCTCGCTCTGTCTTTTCTCCACATACAGACGTGCCGGCTTGCCCTCTTTCAACCATGGAGGGAAAAGATGTTGCAGAGAGTCCCAAGACGGTTGATTACGGTATCGCTGATGCAAAGCTCGTTTCAATCCACCAGCATGGCGACGCCGCCCTCGACTTTCTCGAGAACCATGAACCCGTCACCTTCACCCCGGAGGAGGAGCGCCGTGTTGTCCGCAAGATCGACATGGTTCTGATGCCGCTCGTGCGTCCGGCCCCATTTTTTGTAGTGTTTCCCCGTATTTGGCTTCATGCTAACCTTGGCCGGCCTCACTGGCTCTGGCTCTAGATGGTCGTTTCTTATACTATTCAATTTATGGACAAGAGCGTCATCTCCCAGTCGGCCATATACGATCTACTAACGAGCCTGAAGCTTGTGGGCCAGGACTATTCATGGTGCTCGTGCGTACCCTCTGGGAAAGCAGAGAAACAGAAAAGAGAGAAAGAAAGCCTTCCTGACAAGCAACAGGTCCATATTCTACTTTGGCTACCTCGCCTTCCAGCCGCTCGCGGCTCGCCTGCTGTCGTATTGCCCTCTGGGTCGCTTTGTCGCAACCACGTCGCTCTTATGGGCCATTGTACTCTTCTGCACTGCCGGCGCCACCAACTTTGCCGGCTTGATGGTTCTCCGCTTCACCCTCGGTGCAACCGAGGCCGGCATTTCCCCAGCTTACGTTTTGATCACCGGCACTTGGTACAAGCGAGACGAGATCCCGCTGCGCATCACGCTGTGGTACTGTGGCAACGGCTTTGCCATCATCTTGCAGTCGTTTATCGCCTACGGAATCGGCCACATCCACGTCCACGACATCCCGGTCTGGCGGTGGTTCTTTATCATCTTTGGCCTTGTAGGTCTGGTATGGGCCGGAGTGCTGTGGATGTTCATGCCGGACACTCCTATGACGGCCAAGTTTCTCACCGAGCGAGAAAGGCTCATTGCCGTCGAGCGCCTCCGGGCGAACCGGACAGGTATCCGGAACCCGACTTTCAAGAAGGACCAGTTCATAGAAGCTTTCAAGGATCTCAAGGTCTGGTACGGCTTCTTCTACAGCATCGCCTGTGTGGTTCCCGCGACGACTGTTGCCAACTTTGGCAGCCTGGTCATCAAAGGTGAGCAGGAGCTCTAACTACCTTTTAGCTTTACTTTATGCTCCAGTATCAAAAGCTAAACGCACTCTACTAACCGCTCAATAGGCTTCGGCTACGGAAAGTTTGAGACTTCGCTTTTGAACACGCCTTTGGGGCTGACAGAAAACATTGGTCTTCTCGTTACCGGTTTTGTGGCCGTGTACTTTCGAAATACCCGCTGCCTCATGCAGTTTGTCTGCAATGTGCCTGCGATAATTGGCGCCGCCCTCGTGTATTCCCTCCCAGAATCGAGCCGAGTTGGCCGCCTGGTTGCGTTCTACTGCACCAACTTCACCAACGGCTCCCTCCCCATGATGTTTGCCCTCACCACGAGCAACATTGCCGGACACACGAAACGAGCCACGGCCAATGCGATCCTCTTTGTCGGCTATTCGACCGCCTTTATCATCGGCCCGCATTTCTTCATTTCCCGCGAGGCTCCCCGATACGGCACTGGGTTTAAGACCATGATTGTCATGTTTAGCATCTCTGCCGTCATGCCGTGCTTCTATTTCCTCTACATGAGATACCTGAACAAGCGCAAGGCCGAGGCTCTGGCAAACAGCGAGGATGGAAACGAGCCCGTAGAGAACGAGGAGTTTTTTGATCTTACCGACAAACAGCAGCTGCGATTTGTGTACTCGATGTGAGATGGGCAAAACCTGGCCACAGTTGATAAGCGTGAACAGAGCTGTAGACTTTTGCCAATCATGCCTTATCTATTGTCATTACCAACAAGTTGCGAGACACGTGTGAAAATGGTATTCGTTGGCCAGTACATGGAGCATTATGTCTAACCTCTTCATAGTTGTAAGTACTCGTATCTTCCGTTTAATGCTGCACCGAAAGAATGCAGACGAGCCCAACAAAACGTTGTGTCTTAAAAAATGCGCGCTGTGTTATTTGGGGAGATGCTTTAGATTTCGTGCAGCCGGTATTTATCCTCCGCATACACAGAGGCGAAAAAGAAAATCAGATTACGAATGACTTGGGTTGTTAATAAGCAAAGAGTACGAAACAAAAATAATACCACTCCTTTAACCAAACTTGGCTGGAAAGATGTTCGCTGTGCCTTCCTCCTGCGCCAGTGCAGTATCCACTATAGATTACGACAGTTTAGTGGCTGTAGCCACTTACTCTACAGGGACGACACCAGCCGGAATCTCGTTTCCCCGCAGCATGTCCGAGCTCCCCTGGAATTGACGCGTCTCGCCAGTAGCGTTTTTAAGCTTCCTTTCTAATCACAATCTTCTTGCCAGATGCATTCCTCGGGCACGGCAATCCCCTGCACCTATCAAAGTGGCTACCCCTCCGATCGAGCGTTTCGCTGAGTGAACAACGAGAGCGGCCATGGGCCCACCGAAAGCCATGGACGAGTCCAGACAGGGCCTTCTCCAGCATGAGGGAGAGGCCAGAGTTTCTTTTCAGAGCAACGAAGGCGATCGCGACTCCGACCTCGACGTCACCGAATTCCTCAACACTGACCCTCTAGACTCGCCGTCTGCCACCCTCTCCAAGCATTCGATCGTGCTCCGATGGCGACAAGCCTGCCTTCCTCACCGATGGCTCCGGTCCCGACACTGCGGCGTTGCCCTCATCTCGTCCGTCGTCCTGGTTGTCGTCTTTGTCATTGCCGGCGGGTTCGCGTTCAAAAAGATCAGGGAAGAGCCGGAGTACGGCCAGTCGCCGCCCTGGTATCCCAGCCCAAGGGGAGGCACGGCCAAGTCGTGGGCGGCGAGCTACCAGAAGGCATCCGAGATGGTCCGCCACATGACGCTGGCCGAGAAGGTCAACATCACGACCGGCACCGGCTGGGAGATGGGCCTGGCCGTCGGCACCAACGGCCCTGCGGTCCACGTGGGCTTTCCGCAGCTCAACCTGCAGGATGGGCCACTGGGCATCCGGTTTGCAGACAACGCTACGGCACTGCCAGCCGGCATCACCGTGGGGGCCACGTGGAACAAGCAGCTCATGTACCTCCACGGCAAGGTCCACGCGGAAGAGGCCCGCGGCAAGGGCATCAATGCCATCCTAGGCCCTTGCGTCGGCCCGCTGGGTCGGCTGCCGGCTGGCGGCCGCAACTGGGAGGGCTTCGGCGCCGATCCGTACCTGCAGGGCGTGGCCGGGGCCAAGACCATCCTCGGCATCCAGAGCCAGGGCATCATGGCCACGGTCAAGCACTTTGTCGCCAACGAGCAGGAGCACTTTCGGCAGCCCTGGGAGTGGGGCCTCCCTCACGCCATGAGCTCCAACATCGACGACCGGGCGCTGCACGAGCTGTATGCGTGGCCCTTTGGCGATGCCATCCAAGCCGGCGTCGTCAGCATCATGTGCAGCTACAACATGGTCAACAACAGCTATGCGTGCGGAAACTCGAAGCTGCTCAACGGCATCCTGAAAGATGAGATGGGCTTCCAGGGATTCGTCATGTCGGACTGGTAAGCTTCCTCTCTCCTTGCGGCTGCGGTGGGCTGTGGGCTGTCAGCTATCAGCTGCGAGCTGCGAGCTGCGAGCTGCGAGCTGGCGCCAAATCTGCATGCCTGCTGACTGTTCAAGGCTTGCACAACGTTCTGGCGTTTCGACCGCCCTGGCTGGCCTCGACATGACGATGCCCGGTGACGGTCTGCGCTGGCAGAACGGCCAGTCTCTGTGGGGCCCAGAGCTGACGCGCTCCGTTCTGAATGAGTCTGTTCCGCTGGACCGTCTGAACGACATGGTCACTCGCATCGTCGCGTCCTGGTACCAGATGGGGCAGGACGAGCCGTCCTTTTTTGATGGCGAGGGGCCAAACTTCTCGTCCTGGACAGACAACGCAACCGGTGTGCCGTTCCCGGGCAGCTCTTCGCCTCAGACCCCAGTCGAGGTGAACAAGTTTGTCAACGTCCAGGGCAACCACTCTTCCGTTGCTCGCCGCATTGCTGCGGAGGGGATCGTGCTGCTGAAAAACACAGACGGCTACCTGCCTCTTGGCGTCGACGGCACTGCATCCTCGCAGCACCGCGTGGTCAAATCAGAGCACGTGTCGGATGCCCGAGCTGCCAACTCGACAAAGGTCAAGGTTGGCATCTTTGGAGAAGATGCCGGGCGCGGTCGAGGGCCTAATGTCTGCAACGATCGCGGCTGCAACCAGGGAACTCTGGGGTCTGGCTGGGGCTCTGGTGCTGTCAACTTTCCGTACCTGGTCCCTCCTGTTGACGCTCTCCTTGACGCTTTTGACGAAGAAAAGGTTGACCTCCAGCAGCACCTCACCAACAAGCCGAAGTCAGACACGTACGCCGACCTGGACGTGTGCATCGTCTTTGCCAACGCTGATGCAGGTGAGGGTTACATCTCCTCGGGAGGCATTGCTGGAGACCGCAACGACCTGCTCCTCCAAAACGGGGGTGACGATCTGGTGTATGCCGTGGCAAGCGGCTGCGGCAATGGAACTGGCCAGGTCATTGTTGTCATCCATGCCGTCGGGCCGGTGCTGGTCGAAAAGTGGATCGACCTGCCCAATGTCAAGGCTGTGCTCCACGCCCACTTGCCCGGTCAAGAGAGCGGGAACGCCCTTGCAGACGTGCTGTTTGGACACGTCAATCCCAGCGGCAAGCTCCCCTATACCATTGGCCGCTCGCTGGAAGACTACGGTGCAGGCTCACAGGTCATGTACCGGCCGAACGGAGTTATGCCGCAGCAGAACCTGGACGGAGATATCGACTACCGCTTTTTTGACAAGAACAGCATTAGCCCTCGGTTCGAGTTCGGCTTTGGCCTTTCCTACACGACGTTTGAGGTCGGAAATTTGACTGTGCATGGGCTGCAGCCAAAGAGCCCTCTCCCGGCTCCGCGGCAGTCGGCAGCCGTGTCGCCACCGGAATACTCCAGCAGCCTTCCCGACAAACAAGAGGCTCTGTTTCCGCCTGGGTTTCGCCGGCTGGCAAAATACATATACCCCTACCTGGAGACTGTCGACAACATTGCGGCAGGTTCGTACCCTTACCCAGAGGGCTACCACGACGTTCAGCCACCATCTGGCGCCGGTGGCGACGAAGGTGGTAACCCTGATTTGTGGGAGACGTACGTCTCCGTCATTGTTGACGTGCGCAACACTGGCTCTCGCTCTGGACAGACTGTAGTGCAGCTGTACCTAGCGTATCCAGAGAAGGCAGACGATGCAGTTGGTGTCGATTTCCCGGTGAAGGTGCTGCGTGGTTTCGACAAGATTCTACTTGAAGATTCCGAGTCGCAGTCTGTCACCTTCAACCTCACCAGACGTGATCTTAGCTACTGGGACGTGCATCGCCAAAACTGGGCGATGGTGACATCTGGCCAATACCACTTTTTGGTTGGACAGAGCTCCAAGGATCTGCCTCTGAAGGGCAGCTGGTAAGATATGTCATGTGTGTGTATGTGCGCGCTGTTTATTTGTTTTGGTTGACGCTACAGACGCAGCATCGCAGTATCATATTGTGCATCATTGTTGAACACATGGCTGGTAAAATTGTTTACTTGAAAGTGCGGAAGTGCACTGGTATAACCAGCTATTCCGCTGTAAATTTGGCATAATCTCGGCTCAACAACCGAGTCGATATATAAGAGGGTATAATGTTAAATAAATGGCATGTTCATTTGAAGTACTCCCCACCAGAGGTTCTCGCATCGCGCATCATCCCCCCAGTTAGAAGTCTCTCGGCCGGCAATTGCGGCCGCTCACACCACTACAGTCTTCTCGTTCGCAGAATCCTTCTTCTCGTTGGGGGTGACGTCGCCCGGAGTGGCAACAGCCTCGCGCTGGGCCTGTATTTCCCTGCCGCGCCCCTTTCCGGCGAGGTCCAGGGCGATACACTTGAACGTGTACGCAAGCGTGCGCCGTCCCTCGAACACGGGGAAGAGGCCCACTGCAAAAAGGGAGCAGAAGATCCAGATGATGCCGACCGTGACCCAGCCAGTGAAGAAAGGCTTGGAGAAGATGTAGCCCGAACCGTACATGGGCATCGGCCACAAAACGAGGAAGGCGATGCTGCAGTGTTGTATTAGTCATGGGACTTCTAAGTGCAAGTTTTTCTTTCCACAATTCAGGGAATACGTACGTCAGGAAAGCTGTGGAAGACCTGCTGATCTTGCTGGCCCGCAGCAGCTTCACCTGCTCCTCTGCAAATTCTGTGGCGGTCTCCTCTTGGCCTCCCAGGGTGTTCTCCAGGTCGACGCCAGCCGAGGCCGCAACGTCGTGGTCGTCACCTCGGCGGATCATGAGCATTGACTGCCAGTCATAGTGGTCCTACAAAAATTAGCATCAGCATAAAAGGGGCTTAGCTATTAAGGGGGGGAGCAGCAAATGGAGAAAGACTTACAACTCCGAAAATCAAAGTGAAGATAGGCACTAGGATTAATGGTGAGAGCAGGGCGACGACATTTCCTGCAAGCATGGGGTCGTTTGAGCCGGTGCAGTCCACGTCAAGAGTTCCACACTGCTTCTTTGCGGTGACGAGCCATGCGATCAGAGCAAAGGCCAGGCCGAGAATCGGTGTAATAGAGGCCTAAGGTTTATATTAGTCAGCATAATCTATTCAGGAGTATCAAGGGTGTAAGTGCCTAAAGCAGAAGTTAGCCTAGACTTACCGCCCACTTGTTCTGGCCCGACCAGGTGAGGGTCAGGGTGAGGGGAAGGACGGCCGATGAGACAATGACGCCCATCATGAGGTAGAGGTAGCCCATGCTGATGCCGGCATACCAGAGGCCGACGGAGAAGCTGGCGATGAAGAGGGCGTAGGCACAGACGATACAGTGGCTCATCCAGACCAGACTCTTGCCGCTGGCGTCGGGCTTAATGTATGTCCGATACAGATCGTAAGTGCAGATAGACGAGACAGCGATGAGCTCGGACGAGGTGGCCGATGTCACGGCCATGAAGACGATCAGCAGGGTCGCGGCCGCGCCGCCCTTGCCGAGCAGCGCGACGGCGGCGTAGGGCAAGACCAACCCGCTGGACACCTCGGCCTCGGTCATGCGCAGGGGGAACGTGGGGAAGCTCGGGTGCGACTCGAGCGCGAGGGCCGCGAGGCCCATGGTGGTCGCAGCCAGGAACGGGATGGCGAACCAGCTGAGACCGCCAATGATGTAGCCGGGCAGCGCGTGGACAGGGGAGGCGGCAATGGCCTTGTTCCAGTATCCGTTGTCGTTGAAGACGGTGGCAAAGTTTCTTTATTTTCGCAGGTTATCGTTAGCAGGTCAAGGAGCAAGAGGAGGGGAGGGGAGGGAGCAGCAATTGAAGCGAGAACGGTATGGGTGACTAAGCATACCCAGCGATATTGATGACGAAGAAGATGCCGCCCTCGCGGGAGCGCATGGTGAGGTAGCTGCCTTCCCTGTTGCCGGCGACGGGGTGGGAGGCGGCAGCCTCGACGAGGAGGTCGTAGACCTTTGAAGGCGAGCCGAGCGACGCGGACGAAGCGTAGGTGGTGAGGGAGAAGATGATGATGATGATGAGCAGGATCAGGGTGTGGACCCAGTCGGTCAGGATGGTGGCCTTGAGGCCGCCGACGAGGGTGTAGGCGACGACGCCGACGGGCAGCAGGTAGATGGCAGCGATGGTGTGCATGCCGGTGAGCGCGTTGATCGTGGCCGAGCCGCCGATGATGAGCATGAGGGAGACGAGGATGTTGGTGGCCAGGCCGAAGACGAGGAACACCACGTGCGCAAAGGAGCCGTACCGAGCGCGGATGATCTCAAGAAAGGTGTGCGCGTTGGGGGCGCGGCGCTTGAGCTCAATGGCCAGCGTGGCGAAGAGGAGAATCTGCACGGTGGCGCCAGACGCGTACCAGAACGGGCCGGACACGCCATAACGATAGCACACGGCCGTGCTCTGCAGCAGCGTGGCCGCCCAGGTCCAGGACGAGACGACGGCCGAGCCGACGAGGCCCGACTTGACCGTGCGGCCGGCCGTCGTAAACATCTCGGACGTCTGCAGCTCCGCATTGTAGCGGCGCAGAATAAACGTCACCAAAATCATGCCTTGTTTCCCCGGTCAGCCATGTTACTCATCCATCATCTCTCTCAATCCCCTAAAAACTTAATAAAGCGACTGGTCAACTTACCAAGCGCGAAGGCTATGCCGAGGCCCAGCACCACGCCATAGCCGACGCCCTGGTCCAGAGAAGGGGCCACCATCGTGACCCAATCGAGGCAGTAGGGAGTATAGAAAGGGACACTTTCTTGTTTTTTTCAAACGCGAGAAAGAAACCCGCAGCTGGCTACAAAAAGCTGGCCGGTATTAGAGAAACAGAAAGGGGTAAGAGTTCCTTGCTTCCTGGCCCCCAGCTGTCTCACAGTATGCGAGGGTGACACCAGCATATATAGTAGTGCTCGTGCTCCGTACTCGGTACTCACTTCTTTCTTTGGTACGCTTCCCTCCCTGCTCAACTGTTCTCTGGGAACTAATCGTCACACCGATCTATTGCTCTCTATCCCATCTAATCTGCTCTTACACAGCTGTCAAGAGGCGATAACAAAAAGTCGCATTATGTGTGGCCAATGTTTTTGGTCGTGCAATCTCCAGCAAATCACAGCCTCCCAAAGCGAAGCTTTACGGAGAGTGGAGAAGCTTTGGCACGAGTATCTCCTGGTACTGCCCACAAGAAAGGCTACGATATCCGAGCGCAAAGAGCCTCCCCCACAGATGGGTGTACACGAATATACATGATCAGAATCCCAAAAGAAAAAAAGTCCTCTCCTCCACATAAGCTTGCTGGAGATACGTGCGTTTTTTTTCTAACCCATCTTGCATACATAGTGTGTGTTGGTACGGGAACATGAGTGTAATACCGCCATGGGGAAACGTCCGAAATGGCGCAATAGGATCTGATGTGGGAGCTATCTAGACCAATGAGGGCGTAGAATGACACGATTCAATAACGGCAGCCACGATAAGCCACCGGAGGTATTGAATTCAAGTCTGAGAATTAGTTCCAGTAGCTCGACCGCCAACCAATGAGACGTGCCAGATAAGGCTCTAAGGTTACGGGACTGGGCTATTAAGATCGGCGCGGCCGAGTGCGCGGGGCCGTGATTAGATGTTCATCTCTTACTTGCCCGTTTTTAGCACGAGCAAGTATCTTTGTATTCTGTATGAATACTGTCTTTTCTTCCTTGCATCAGCCTGACATAATTTCAGGGAGGTGAGCTTTTTTTGTCTAGTCGTACCATACTGACCATACCCCTTTTGTAAAAAGTATCTGCCTTTCCAGACAGAGATCTGCTGTTGTGGGCAATCACGCACTAAAAGCGATGAGCCAGCCTGATGCAACGTGAGATAGATTACTGCACTGTAGCGTTGGTTGCATGCTATCTTACGAGCGCACATCTCTCGTCGGAGAGCTCCGCTAAGAGTAGAATTTAACAGTTTAAGGGCTTTTCCGGGGTTATGTGGGGAATCGATTGTTTCATTGCTCAAACAAGCATCCCTGTAGGTGAGATAGAAAGGTTTTTCTCGTTTTTTTCTGCAAACACCAGATCTTGCGAATATGGTCGTACTACTCAATACTACTCACCGCTTGTGTAAAAATTGGAAAATATTGTCACTCCAGTTACTTGTAGGAAACTTCTTGTTAGAACAGGCCTCACTTTCTTTCTAAGCTTTAGCTATTAATTGTCTGCCGGACCCCCTGCATTTCGCTCGAGCAAACAGCGCCACGCCACTGCCGAAACTTTAAAAAAAAAAAAAAAAAAAAAAAAAAAAAAA